>CAKNXH010059161.1:128410-144355 GCA_932178445.1 Andricus quercusramuli
GGGAAATTTTCGTTTATTTGAATTTTATTATTAATGATATTCCAATTAATTTTTTAGGTACGGAAAAAAAAATTAAAATACAAACTTGCACGTCTCATAAGTTTTATGAAAAACACCTATTACTGTTTTGTGATATCTTGCATCGTTTACCAGAAAAATTCGAAAATTATACTTTCAAGAAAGAAAATTCTCTCTGCCTCAAAAATGGTTTAGCCTGCATAAAGCTGACAGAATGCCCTTCTCATAAAAGCAGAAACTGTAAAGAAATATTTTTGAAAAAGGTGGTATTTGCATTAAATCTTTTATATTTTTTCTGTAATTTTGAAAATATGGAAAGAATATTTTTAGAAAAAGCTCACTTTTTCCAATACTTTTAAAAAGTGTATGCTAATTTGGAAAGGGATCCTATCAATTTTATACGGGCTGAACCATTTTTGAGGCCGGGAGCAAGATATCCAAGGTATCCAGCGATTCTTAGAAACGAAATTCAAGGTCTTTTC
This sequence comes from Andricus quercusramuli, assembly GCA_932178445.1. NCBI lineage: Eukaryota > Metazoa > Arthropoda > Insecta > Hymenoptera > Cynipidae > Andricus > Andricus quercusramuli. Next base: position 128,911 of record CAKNXH010059161.1, read on the forward strand.
AACGTTTTCTAAGTGGAGAAGTCAAGTTTTTACAGGTCTCCATTTTTTTGCATCAAATAATGAAATAACCGTTTGTTTTAGATGTAAAAAATTAGTCATTTCATTTTTTATTGTCCAACAAGTTTTAAAGAAAGCAGAACCATAAATGAATGAATTCTTAATTTTTTACGAAAATAATTCGTCTTTGAAATCCTTGAAATCTTTGTGAATTCGTTGAAATCTCTTCAAGTACTAAAAATCTTTGTAAAATCTTGAAATTTGTGTCAAGTCTTTTGGAATCTTTTTACATTTTTGCAAAATGTTTGAAATCGTTATGAAATTTTTATGAAATCTTTGAAATATTTGTAAAAGCTTTCATTAATCTTTGTTTGTAAAATCTTTTATGTTCGTTTGAAATCATTGAAATCTTCTCTTTGTTGAAAGCTTTTGAAATAGTTTAACATCTTTAAAATATTTGTGAAATCTTTCGAATTCGTTTGAAATCATTGAAATATTTTAAATCGTTTAAAATCTTTGAAATGTTTTGAAATCTTTGGAATTCTTTTTAAATCTTTATGACATTTAAAAAAAATCTTTGAAATATTTGTGAAATCTTTTGAAATTTTAGATATCTGGTGGTATACTATAATCTTTTTAAAATCTTTTGAAAGTTTTAAAATATTTGGAAATGTTTGAAATCTGGTATACAGGCCTTTTTTAAATCTATAAAATCATTGCAATCTTGATGAAATGCTCGAAATCTTGGTGAAATTTTTGATAAATCTTTGTCAAATCTTTTTGAATATTTGTGAATTTTTTCTTAACTCTTAGTTTGTGAAAACTTTTTCATTCGTTGAAATCATTGAATTATTTGAAATCTTTTCAAATCTTCCAAAATGTTCTGAAACCTTTTGAAATAGTTTAAGATCGTCGAAATCTTTTTAAATTTTTAAAATCTGGTGTACCATCTTTCAAGTCTTTGAAATCCTTTAAGTCTTTTGACATTTTTAAAAGCTTTGTGAAATTGTTGTGAAATATTTGAAATCTGGAGTACACGCCTTTTTAAATCTTTGAAATCCGTGAAATCTTTGAAATATTTTGAAACCTTTTGAAATCTTCAGTAATGTTTTGTAATCTGGTATACACTCAAAAACCGCGCGTTGAAACCCTTGAAAAATCCTTTTTATGGCCATGGCTCATTCTAATTCTGAAACTGAACCAACGTCGAAATTTTAAAGTAATAGTTTTTATAATTTGTAAGTTTAATATCACACAAAAAATGTATACTTAACATTATATACCAGAGGAGACGAAATAAAAAACTTATAGAATTATTCACAATATTAAAGTCTGTCCATTGCAAACTATAAAATAATTGGTAAAGTCCACAAAAAAATACCTAGAAATCTCTTTATTCTGTGATGAGTAAAAGGTAAATTATATCTTGATAAATAAAAAACTTCTCAGTAGCAAGATTTCTTCTAAACGAGATGTTCCTTTTATAGTGGATTAAAAGATTTAAATCACTTTTCGCATTTCAATAAGTTAAGGAGATTTCCAGGTTTTCAAGATTCAAAAAAAGTCAAGGAGAATTCCAGGTTTTCAAGGTCGCTGAAAACCCTGATATCACAAACGAGCAAGAGGTATTTTTTAGAACTTTTTTAGGCGCGCAAACTTTTGAGTAAACATTTTTTTGTACCTTTTGTGATTTCCGAGAAGAATGGGAAAATGCGATTTTATGGAAAAAAATATTCTCCTGACCACGGAAAATGTTTAGTCCACATACAACTCACAGAATTCCTTTTTTATAGAAAGCTATCAACAAAAAATTGGCACAAAATAATTGTGAATTTGTTGTTAAAATTAAATTTTCATATTCTCAAACAAATCGTCGCTATTTTGGTAATATTGAACTTTTTTCCATTTTTCCGGCGGCTTTCGAAAGAAAACAGTTAAATTCATCAGAATGTGAAAAGAAAAGTGGATCTTTTGAATTATATCGAAAACTAAAGAAGTTTCAAGATTTTTTTTTAAATACACCTAAAAATTCAAATACATGTAATTTCATGGTAAAAATTTGTTCCTCAAATCTGAAAAATGCGTGTCGCCTAATTTCCTCTAAAAAACGACATATTTCGTTGCTGAGAACTTGTGACTTCAAGTGTAGAATCTGCCTGATTTGAAATGTATTAAATTTAAAAATCTAATTTTTATTTTCCTTCATTCTTTAAAAATAAATACAACAGAAAAAGCTTATATGTACAATGATTATTCACAACGGTCTTTCTTCTATACACTGTTAGAGATATAATGTTCATGTTATACAAAAAAATGTGAGAATTAATTTCTTTTTCATTCGAAATTTTCTTTTTATTACACTAACATCGTTTTCACACTTACCCGTATCGATCCTAAGTTAAAATACAACGATCCAATAAAAACCAATGAAAGTTTCCATGCTGCTCCATATGTGGAACATAAAAAAAATTATTTCCCGTATCAATTAAATTCACGTACGATTCCCGCTTTTCTCACAAACTGGACACATTGCATATCAATGATAGAAAACTACTGCCCATCATTAAGTTTTGATTTAGAAAAACACTATATAAATTTCTTATACCAAGTGTCTTCACAATACACAAGTGCAGCATGGCCCAGGATCGACTGGCCATTTTTCAGGATCTACCAGTTTTCTTCGATGGGAAACTGAGAGAAAATTTATGACCCCTTGAAAGAAAATATTAGTTTTTTTCCGCTGCAAGATGCAATTCTTTGAGGCACTTCGACTCCGGCAAAGGATAGGCATCCTTCTTGACAGTTCTGTGTCAAATCTGTGTAGATCCAACCTATTGGCCCAGGATCGCCAGTAGACACAGTATCTACCTTCGGAGAACCCCTGCCCTAACATATTCTTACTTTTTCTAAATACTATAATAGTTCATTTTGATGAGTACTAGTTATTGGTCATTGCCGGTTGTAATAATCATTTCCGTTTTTTTATTCGTGAAGAAAAATGTAGGAGTTCAAAACATGAATTCTAGACATTCACAACTCAGAGACTTCGTTCTTTGCCTCAATTTTTAATATATTCTAAATTAATTTTCAGAACACGAAAAATCGATTTAAATCTTGAATTAATTTGGACGAACGTAATTAACTTTTCTTTTCAATTTTTTATTTTTGTTGGCAAAATTATTGGAAAATAAAAACTTTAGACTACAAGCTAAGCCGCTAGCATTTGTAATTGAATGCAGTAACACTTGCACATTCGGAAGTCATTTTTAGTTTTGCACATCATTTCATGAAGAAAAACCAAATGACTTGTAAAAACACAAGTAGGCTGCCATTGCACCCAATTGTTCAGTCACTTAGAAATAATTGTTTGAAAATGAAATTTTGCTTCGTGAAAAGGCACCTTTAGACTTTTGAATAACGCAAAAACAAATCATGGCGGTTGTTTGAAATTTTTCTTCTTGCAATTTTCACACTGAGATAACATACTTCTCCTTTTGCAAATTCAATTTATTCAAAAAACGTATAATACAGAGAGTTTGGAAAAATTTTTATTTCTCAAGCCAATGGGTAACGCGCACATTTTTTATAATTGAAAATACATACCACCTTCATCGTCGCTGGAGGAATCAGTTTGCCCATTGGGACTGGGGCCCCTCGATCTTCGACCGTTTCTAAGATTTTCTGCATTCCTTTCAGCCAATACCATTTTCAGTTTACCTGACAATTTTAGTACAGAAAAAATATTAACAGTAAATTCCACCAATTTTGAACAACTTGCAAACTCCAGATTCGACCCCAAGCCGCAGTTTCTAACACTCCCCAAATGACCTAGAAATTCTCAACTGCGCTCCGCACCACCGTAGAGGGACGATGGATATAGACTATAGAGGCGACAATGCAGCGGGAAACTTGATGCACGCTAAGGGAAGCGAGACGGCAGGTGAAGGCTTAGTTAGGTTTAGTTTGGGAACCAGCAACGTGAGGCGCTGGTGCCATGAACCAGTGCTAAATGCTTACTCTGCGTGAAGGTGGAGTCCCATGTGGGCAGAAAACGTCAGCGTAAAGCAGAAACTCATGAGAGTGGAAGAGACAAATAGATATGTCCGTCTCTCTCACTCTCATTAGTTTCTGCTTTACGCCGACGTTTTCTGCCCACATGGGACTCCACCTTGAGTGGGGTAGGTGAAGAGAGTGTAGTGATGAGCACTGCTCGGTATTTCACAGTCATGACCATGATCTAATAAATACATGGTCTAGCCACTTGAGGGCTCCGTTTCGTCCAAATCACGCAACCGCTTAGTTCCGACATTTTGTTTTATGACCGCGCAGTTTGAGTTTGACGCGTACTCTGTGTACGGAAAAGTATTATAGGAAAATGAATATGTAGGAAGAAATAATATGAAATTATTGAAGTAATAAATTAAAAAAAAAATTTGGAATAACTACTGACTGATATTATATAAGAATACTGAGGAGAAAATAAATTATAGTCAGGAGAGAATGGAAGTTTGGAAATTAGAATGAATGAGGGTGATGAAAAGTACATACAAATTTTGATATTTATGTCAATTACATTGTATATATCTCCGTTTAACAGTGTATACATAATTCTTACTCTATGCAAAAGTGACAGATGACCGTAATAGGACCACGCGGGTCCTAAAATTTAAAAAAAATAAGTAAGGTCTGTATCTGGAGGACAATAGCTTTGCGCTTGAAGAATTTATGATTTTCACATCTTCTTTAGGTTATTTCCCCGGCACTAGATCTTGAGAGGTTTCCAGTTTTCTAATTTATAAGTAGCTGCTTGAAGAAAGTCAGGTGCAGATTAAGATTTATCTTAAAACTGAAAAAAACTAAGTTTCAACAAAATAAGTACATTTCGAACCAGTAAAATGAATTTTCAAAGAAAATTATGCATTTTTAACGAAAAGGGTAATTTTCAATGCAGAAGATTTTTTGAACTGAAGGGATGAATTTTCAACCAAAAAATAAAGTTTTAACAAATTGTTGAAATTGTAACAGAATTTCAACCAAATGAGATAAAATCTCATTGACACATATAAAAATAAAAAAGATTTAATAGTTTAATTTGAAAACTACAAATTTTCAATAAATTGGAATTCTTTTAGGATTCATGACAATGCAGTTGACAGCCCTTTCTTTGCCGTTAACTTGGAAGCTATTTATTACTTTTATTGCTATTTCCTAATTTTTTGTGGCTCTAGAGTGCCAGAACGAAAAAAATTTGAATTTTTACATTCATCTACATTTTTGAAATGATACGATTAAATGAATGAATTCATTTCGTTATTTCGAACAAAAAATGTTACCAAAAGTAACCTTGTCATAAAATAAGTAACTTTTTAGTAACCATGAATCGAAACAGTAAAGAAGTTAGTAAAAATCAACCCGTTCCGAGCCCTGACAATATTTGTGCGCGATAAATTGTACACTGATAAAGATAATTCATGATAAGAAATGAAGATCCAATTCATCTTCGAAATTTCAGAGACAACTTTGACCACGAGTCACCAGGCAATGCAATGTAAAAAGTAAATTATGTTCATTTGTATATATGTATTGAAATTAAGATTTGCTATTTTTACATGAAGTTGAAAAGACTGTTTTATATTGTAAAATTTCGACTTCCTTTTACCTATAAATATGCGTGTGTGCAATACTATATGTGGTTTCGCCAACAACATTTATCATTCCGTAAAAAACTCTGCTAAGAATAACATAGATTTATAATGTGATTTTATATTACATGTACACAGAATGTCACTGAATACAGGGGCAATAGTTGATTCATAAAACAAAAATTCATTTCGGAGGGAACTGTCATTTACTGTCATGTACTTTTGAGGTTAGAATTTTCTGGCCTCTGAAAATCAACTTAATATCGTCACAACAATTTCAATTGTTATTTTGCTTTTCAAATTGTGAAATGTCCCCGCCGAGATGTTCAGTAGATGAACACCGAGAAAGCAAGTTTTATCAAAAAAAGTTATTCACTCACCAGAAAATCACTTTTCAATGAAACGGTGTCACAATGTGACATACGATTTATAAAATATATTCCATGTAATATATAAAACATTTTCTCTGCTCTTGAATCATAAAGATATAAGTATATGTATGCCTTTTTACATGACAAACCAACTTCGACGTACTGCTACCATTAAAAATACGGTTCGGAGCAAATCGTTTTAACTCGGTGTGTATTTGAATTGTGGAGAATTTTCTAACAGAGAATGCCTTTTCTCATAAATTGTCACTTGCCACCTTCTCCCGTCCCAAATGTAATAATTATATTTCGAACGTAATAGAAATTGTAAAAAAAAGGAGTGAGCAAGAGTATTTCAGAATTGTGAATAAATATTGTATATCTCGAACTCAAATTTTCCTCCAAAACTGAGGAACAATATTTTTTAATAAATAAAACATGATAATTATCATCTTATATGTTGTGGGCACAAGGAATTTCAATTCTAACATTTTACATTTAAAAATCAATTACGTTTGCCGCCTTTTCCATCCAAGATGGCGAAAAGAAGCGGTGGGTCCTCATTGGCTCAGTTTTTTTTACTTGCGCGTGGCTAGACCATGTATTTATTGGATCATGGTCATGACCAATCCTCACCAGGGTTGCGAAGTGACGCGTCACTCGAGGTTTTCTACGTAAAATACCTAAATGAAGTAATTTACGTAGAAAACTGTAGAAAACTGGTAAATTACATGACAATGATGGCGGTTGTCTGTTTTCAACTTTTGAATTTCCTATCACGTGACATAACCTTACCAAACCTTAATTAATTCAAGAATTCTAGTTAATGGATTAACAAACGATTAAAATTATGAGAAAGAAGATTTCTACGAGGATTCCAAACTTCCCATGCAGTTTGACGAACAGTGGTTATAAACGCCTTCCAGTTCATAGTTATGTGAATAGTGTTAAATTAATAATTTTTGCAATTATATTATAATATTCATCTTGCCTTATTTTTGAAAATTTTAAATAATTGCTGCACGACTGGCAAGCACATGTCCATAGTCCACACGCAGAGGTTATGTACTTATGTCAGACAGGCATCGAAATATTTGCAAGTTCCTATAGTGTTGCCGCCGAGCGAGAAATCCCGAGAAACGAGACGGGACGAGACGAGTCATACCTGCTGTCTCGGTGTTTCTCGACTCGTTTTGTCTCGTCTCATTCTTACTCGTCTCGTGGCGTCCTTACTAGTTTCTCGCTCGGTTTTTTCCGAGAAATGCGACAGATGTGCGCTAGCAGAGCGGACAGCTCGCGGGAGCGTTCTTTTGCGACTCTGACGCGCTAATGCTAATTAGCGTTCTTTAATGAATAGCTAAAGTCGCAATCTGATAACATATTATACATGTTTGTCCATTTTGCCAATTATAACAACAGAATACATGAAAGAGAAATGTAAAAAGACAGGTATATTTTCAAGGCCTTTGGGGTTTAAAGAATTTAATACTAATTTCCTTTTTATACATTTTAAAGTGGAATTTTAGAATTTTGTGACGTCTAATTTCTAAGGATGGTAAATAAAATATATTTGCCGGGACATTAGAAAAATCCAAAGTGCGTACCTACTTAAATCACTTTGAATACTACATATTTTTTAAATTTTATGAAATTGAACCCTTCGTCACAGACTATTTTATTTCCGAAACAATATTTCGGAATATTTCAATTTTTGAAGCTGACAAGTAGTGTATCCTGAAGTAGGCGGACATTTCTGTATATGCGTCAGTATCTAGAGTAATATCTTTAGAGGTAATCTTTTAGACTCCGATAGAACGTTTTGTTTTATTTCGAAATTGGCTTTACATTTTTTTTTAATTTGAAAATATACTGAATGGGGTTTTTCTGAAAATATTAATAAATCAGAGTTGTTCAGTTCGAAAAGTTATAAAAAACATCCGTACATACTTTTTCCTATCTTGCGTATTTTTTTTGGAACTTTCGCAAACATTTCAATGAAGTTGACTATCATTCAGGGTATCCAGCGATTCTTAGAAACAAAATTCAAGGTCTTTTTCAGGTTTTACAGGTCAAAAAGTAAAGTTTTTCCAGGTCTCCAATTTATAAAGGAAGCTGACCCATAATTAAAAAAATTCTGAATTTTTAGCGAATATAAGTCGGCTTCGTGAACTCCTTGGGAATATTCGTTAATCTCTGTGAAGTCTTTGAGACCCTTCAAATCTCTGAAATCTTTGTGAAGTCTTTAAAATAATTCGAAATCTTCGTCCATTCCTTGAAATATTCGGAAGTTTTTAAAATGTATATGAAATCTTAAAATTTCTGTGAAATGTTTCCAAATCTTTTACAGTTTTTGCAAAATCTTTGCAATCTTTAAAAGCTTTCTGAATTCCTTGAATTCTTGAGATCTTGAAATGTCTGTGGAATATTTCGGAATGTTTTGAAATTTTTGCACAGTCTTTGAAATCTTCGTAGAATTTTTAAAAATATTAAAAAAACTTTTTGAATTCTTTGATATCTTTGTGAAATATTTCTCTCAACTGTTGTATTTATTGGAAAACATGAAAATATTTGGTGGAAGTATTTTAAAGTATGTAAAAATCTATGTGAGATCTTGAAATTTCTGTGAAATCTTATGAAATCCATTAAAATTTTAGCAAAATATTCGAAATCTTTGCGAAATTTTAAGAAATATCTTATAAACTTGATGAATTCTTTCAAATATTTGTGAAACCTTTCTGAAATCTGTTCTATTGATTTGAAAAAATGAAAATATTTGAAATGTTTGTGCAATCTTCGAAATGATTTGCAAGCTTTGTGAATTTCTTGAAATCCTTTAAAGTATGTAAAAATCTATGTGAGATTTTGAAATTTCTGTGAAATCTTTAAGAATCTTTTATAATTTTAGCAAAATATTCGAAATCTGTGCAAAATGTTAAAAAATATCTTCAAAACTTTATGAATTCTTTCATAAATTCAATTCGTAATTTCTAGAGCTTTCATATTTTTTTCATTTTCAGAACTCCATACAAAAAAATTAATTTTACCCGTGTGAACTCAAATGAAACACTTGCCAATTTTAAAAATTGGGCATATTATGCAGGTTAAGAAACAAAAGTAACATTCGCGATTTTTCCAAAACTCTGCGATTAACAAATTTTTTTATTTCATTCTGACGAAGCCCAGCCGTAAGATATATACGTTATGAGGGACCCGAAAGGAACATTTTCAGTGCTAATACGTTTCTGAATTATACAAATTTTTATATACATGAATATTCAAATATACATACCTGAATAAACAAATGTAGATACATGAATGTCGTAGGGGTGAAGTATAAAATCGACTGTGTGATGATCATAATGTGTTTCTGAGTATTATTACTGACTGATTTAATAATTTTTACACATTCCAATTTCATATAATTTAAAAAATATGTAGTAGTCAATACGATTTAAGGAGGTGCGCACTTTCGATTTTGTAAATGCCCCAACAAATATATTTTATTTACCAACCGTAGAAATTGGGTGCCATAAAATTTTAAAATTCTACTTTAAATTATAAAAAATTAACTTAGTGTTAAATTCTTCAAACTCCAAATGACTTGAAAATATACCTCTCTTTTTACCTTTCCGTTTCATATACTCTATTCTTATAATTGGCAAAATCAATGTTCAATAAGAACCAAATGACATACTAATAGAGTGCAGTTAAATCTTTGAAACAATCGAAACATAGTCGTGTTTGATATCAAATTAATCAGTAATCAACAAAAAAGTATAATATGTAATCATATTTCGACTTTAGCTATTCATTAAGGGTATGTGACACAGCCAAATACCTACATTGCCGACCTCACTTTTTCAATTTTCCGAATTTTTTTTTGAATCTAAGAACTTTTTTTGTAAATAAAATTTCGGGCTGAAACTTTGGAAAATGTATGAGAAGACAATAAACTACGTTTATGTACCTTATTCGAGGAAGAACTTCGCAAAAAACTATTTTCGAAGAAATTAAAACTGGGTGCATTTTTTGAACCTAAGAACTTTTTTTATAAGTAAAATATCGGCTTCAAACTTTGAGAAATGCAAGAGCTGACAGTAAAGTACGTTTATGTACATTATTTGAGTATAAAAGATGCAAAAAGAAAAATTCCAACTAAGTGTCAACTCCGGTTCCGCTTGCCAGTTCGGTCGGTATTTTTGCGATGGGCACGACAATGCGAAGTCTGGCGGCCACTAATCGAGGCTCTATCAGCTGACTCGTCTACATCTGAAATATGGGGTCCACGCTGTCAAAGATTGATGATCCGGTGTTCTTACAATAATATTTTTTGAAAGTTGTGTCCAGCATAAAAGTTGAGTGAAATATGTTGTTTCAATGTTGAATTATGTAAGTATTGAAATCGCTATTGGCCTCGTTCAGTGGCCGCCAGACTTCGCATTTTCGTGCTCACCGCGAATACCGACCGAACTGGCAAGCGTTGTTGACATTTAGTTGGAATTTTTCTTTTTGCATCTTTTATACTCAAATGATGTACATAAACGTACTTCACTGTCGGCTCTTGCATTTCTCAAAGTTTGAAGCCGATATTTTACTTATAAAAAAAGTTCTCAGGTTCAAAAAATGCACCCAGTTTTAATTTCTTCGAAAATAATTTTTTGCGAAGTTCATCCTCGAATAAGGTACGTAAACGTAGTTTATTGTCTTCTCATACATTTTCCAAAGTTTCAGCCCGATATTTTAATTACAAAAAAAGTTCTTAGATTCAAAAAAAAATTCAGAAAATTGAAAAAGTGAGGTCGGTAATGTAGGTATTTGGCTGTGTCACATGCCCTTAAAGAACGCGAATTAGCATTAGCGCGTCAGAGTGACAAAAGAACGCTCCCGCGAGCTGTCCGCTCTGCTAGCGCACATCTGTCGCATTTCTCGGAAAAACCGAGCGAGAAACGAGTAAGGACGAGACGGGGCGAGGAAGAATTTGACGAGACAAACCGAGTAATGCTCCCGGGAAAACGAGACGGAACCGAGTAATGAACGAGACGAAAGCGAGCCAGGCTCGGTATTTCTCGTCTCGGACGGCAACACTAAAGTTCCACATCCACGTAATTTACATCATGTAGAAAACTTCGGACGTAAATTACGTACCCAACTCTGATCCTCACCGGTCATGACGGTAAATGTTAGTAAAACGCGGCCAGACCCAAATATTTCCACCAGAAAAGGTTTTTTTATAGAGAAAAGTCGTTTAGTTGTTAGGATATACCCTATGCTAAACGTGTACAAAAAGTTTTTCGGTTCTAAATGCCCGGTAAGAAGCCTTGCATTAAAAAGTATTAGAAATTTTGAATCCCTAAGAATGCCTTTTCTGTCCTTCGTTTTTTAATCCTTATTAGGCGGCGAAAATAATAAGATTCCAATCCCTTTCAAAGCCGATCGGAGCTGCCAAACGTAATCTCAAGTAAACTAAGAACACAATTTTCATTTGAAGCATTAAAACGCGCTCCAAAAGCAAAAAATTTGCAAAATCTAGTAGGATTATTCACAAGAATACATCTCTTTATCGTAAAATATTGGCTTTGTTCAAATATTATCAATTACAAAAATATAAAATGATGATAAAAAATTTTTTAAATTGAACCGCTGGCGATCAAAAGGGGATACGCCCGAAACGCCGTCGTTTTAGTTGGCCCCTGGGTCATATTTTTTTTCAGTTCAAATTTTAATTTTTTAATAACATATCCCAATAGGAAATTTTATTGCGCATATTTTTAGTCCTATAAATAAATGTGATAACTTTATTAGTTTTCGAAATAATCAAGAAAATGTTACTTTTTTCTGGAATCGCAAAATACGAATTTTTTGTCTTCAACTCGCCACAAGTTCTACAATAATAGGAATTTTGTGATAAAAATTTCAGAAAATGTGCACCATCATATAACGAAACTAACGGTATTTATAGAATTTCAATTGATTCTCACTAAAAATTTATAACGATTTTTATTCTTCTCATTGCGTAAATTAGATATTCAAAGTTTCAAACGCTTCGGGAGTCGAACGAATTTTCAGAAAATTAAAATTAACGGTCACCTAAACTTTTGTTAGGATTCAAGGAAGTTTTTTGGAAAATATCAGGCAATTATGTTTTATAGTTTTAAAGTGACAATTGATTTAAGATCTCAGCGCTGTCCCGTACGCGTGCTAGCTCGTCCTGCAATATCAACGTCTATATAACAGCCGACGATTGGAAGGTTAAGCCGGACACCAAAACAAAAAAGCATATGTTTATTTTGATTCTCTCATAAAGAACATAATGCACAGAAGCATTATTGTAAAAAAGTGTTAGCATATAATATTCTGTTTAGGATAGTTTAAGTTTACTTAAAATAAAAAGAACCTAAATATGGGTCGAGGCAGGAAAAGAAATAGGTGTGAAGAAAATTGGTTGAAGAATAAGAAAAAATGTTCCTGAAATAAGGTACTACTTAAAAGTATTAGAGAAAATTAAAAATTAACTTTTCTTATAATTTTAATATCCTATTATTATTTTTTATTTGATTTCTTAATAGCTTTTTCTAAAAAATCTTGTATTTTAAAACTAGTTTAAAGAGTCTAATATAATCTTTTACATTGAATTCTACTATTGAAAATGTAAAAAGTTTTAAATATCAAATTATCACGAAATTAATGGAGAACATTCAATGATTAGATGTTTCTTTTAATCAAAAAGTTTACAAAACTTATGTTATATTGTAGGGGAAGGAATATATTACTAAATCTAAAACTATAAAGGACGGTGTAAAAGAAAAGTAAGTTTTAATTTTTATAATTTGTTATTGAAAAATAATAAACAAATGTAAATGATAATGTCTTCATTATTATTTTGATAGCCGGCTTGACCTCCCAATCGCCCGCTGTTATACATACGTTGATATTGCAGGACGAGCTAGCACGCGTCCGGGTCGGTGCTGAGATCTTATATCAATTGTGGCTTTAAAACTATACAACATAATTGCCTGATATTTTCCAAAAAACTTCCTTGAATCCTAAAAAAAGTTTAGGTGACCGTTAATTTTAATTTTCTGAAAATGCGTTAGACTCCCGAAGCGTTTGAAACTTTCAATATCTAATTTACGCAATGAGAAGAATAAAAATCGCTATAAATTTTTAGTGACAATTAATTGAAATTCTACAAGTCAGGTTAGTTTCGTTATATGATGGTGCATATTTTCTGAAATTTTTATCACAAAATTCCTATTATTGTAGAACTTGTGGCGAGTTGAAGACAAAAAATTCGTATTTTGCGATTCCAGAAAAAAATAACATTTTCTTGATTATTTCGAAAACTAATAAAGTTATCACATTTATTTATAGGACTAAAAATATGCGCAATAAAATTTCCTATTGGGATATGTTATTAACAAATTAAAATTTGACCTGAAAAAAATATGACCCAGAGGCCAACTAAAACGACGGCGTTTCGGGCGTATCCCCTTTTGATCGCCAGCGGTTCAATTATTTTTCACCATAGCCATCTGTGTGGAAATTAATCCTGGCATCGTAAAATGACCGATGCTATCTTTTAAAAAGCTTTTGACCTCATTATTATTCGAAAAAAAGATTGACATTTTTATATTTCATGGTTGCTTCGCGGTATCTAAAGTTATTCAGAAAAATATCATCGCCGCTTGGTACAGAAAGGGTTTCAATTTAAGAGATAACTTCTACTGTTGTGGAGATTCAAAACGGGAGGACAGAAAGGGGATCCAGAAGTATTCAATATTTGTTACGTTACCACTGAGTACATGAAATTTTCCAATACTTTTTAATGCAAGCCTTCTTACCGGGTGTTCCAGTTATCCTCAAAGTAATAAAAATTCCATAAAGCTGAGCATTACAGACGACATTTTTGACAGTTTCGCGCGAGTTTCGAGGAGAATTTGAAAATGACACTTTACAAATTTACAAATTACATTGAACATCTGTTGCATTTACTAAGTAATATTTTATAAATAATAGTAGTGTGCTGAGTTATTTTGAGTAACATTTCAGTGAATAAACGTTCAGTTGAGTATTGTGTATCGTATAGGTTATATTCCCTAAATGATAATACTGTTTTTTTTGTCTTTAGATAAAATAAAATTGATATCTAGTTATTATGAATTCACATTTATGAATAATTTGTGTAAATAATTTATTATTTGTTATTATTTTATGTGGAGAAATTCAATAAGGCAATTATTATAATTAAAAATAAGAACAATTAAAGTAAAATAAAATTGAATTATTTGAATGGGCTTCAAAGAGAAAGAATTGTTTAAAACATTCTTAAATATTATTTTTCTTGGGAATTACAAAAATTTTTGTAAGAGCTCTCAAATTTACAAGAATTTTTCTTCAAAAAATCCAAAATTCATTAAGTTTTTTGTTCATGCAATGGTATTGAATTAGTCGAGCAATTCCTTTCTCCATTAATTATTATAATATTATTATTTTGAAACTGTTCGTGTCAAATGAAATTTTTCAATAACATGCAAGCTTTCTTTATTTCTCTTTATATGTAGAAGGAAGAAAAATATAGAAAAAAAAGTCCAAATGTCAGAGTTGTTACAAAAATTTTCGTAATTCCCCAGAAAAATAACGTTAAAAAATGTTTTAAACCATTCTTTTGCTTGAAAACCCATTCAAAGAAGGAAACTTTATTTTACTTTCATTGTTCCCATTTTTAATTATAATAATGGCCTTATTGAATTTCTTCACATATAATTAATAACAAATAATAAATTATTTACAAAAATTACTCATAAATCTAAATTCATAATAATTAGATATCAATTTCATTTTATTTAAAGACAAAAAAAGCAGTATTTTCATTTGGGGAATATAACTTATACGATACACAGTAATTAACCTAATTTTTAAGTTGCATATTCATTGAAATGTTATACAAAATAACTTAGCATACGACTTACTATTATTTTTATAATATTACATAGTAAATGCAAGAGATTTTCATTGTAATTTCTAAATTAGTAAAGTGTCATTTTCAAATTCTTCTCGAATCTCGCGCGAAACTGTCAAAACTGTCGTCTGCTATGCTGAGCTTTTTCGCATTTTTATAAATGTGAGAATAACTGGAACATTTAGAACCGATAAACTTTTTGTACAGGTATAGCATAGAGGGTATTTCCTAACAACTAAACCACTTTTGTCTATAAAAAAAAAACTTTCCTGGTGGAGATATTTGGGTCTGACAGCGTTTTACCAACTTTCACCGTCATGACCGGACATTACCGGTCAGGGACTCTATTCTCGAGTTTTTTTCGTATACGAATCTTCCGACTTTCGAATGACTTGCCCCTATTCTCGAACACTCACTGGCGGTTCGTATGGGCGTAGAGGGAAGATAGGTATAGAGGCGACAATGCCCACCAAGCTTAG
>CAKNXH010059162.1:2721-45701 GCA_932178445.1 Andricus quercusramuli
CACTTAGAAATTTTTACGGTATGGATTGCGGACCAGTCCCAGATCTGGGCCAGACTAGACTGTCAAGACAATAAGAAAAAAAAGTGATTTTGAACAGAGTTTATTTCCTATTCTGTATAATTTTAGACATCCTGGCAAATTTTCAAAAATGTTTTTAAAAATTTGGCTGATTGACACTTAGAAATTTGTACGGTATGGATTGCGGACCAGTTCCAGATCTGGGCCAGACTAGAATTTCAAGACAATAAAAAAAAATTGATTTTGAAGAGTGTTTATTTTTTATTCTGTATAATTTTAGACATCCTGGTAATTTTTCGAAAATGTTTAAAAAATTGGCTGAGTGACACTTAGAAATTTTTATGGTATGGATTGCAGACCAGTCCCAGATATGAGCCAGACTAGAATGTCAAGACAATAAGAAAAAAAATTGATTTTGAATAGTGTTTGTTTCTTATTTTGTATAATTTTAGACATCCTGGAAATTTTTCGGAAATGTTAAAAAAAATTGGCTGGTTGGCACTTAGAAATTTTTATGGTATGATATTGCGGACCAGTCCCATATCTGGTCCAGACTGGACTGTCAAGACAATAAGAAAAAAAAATTATTTTTTAATAGGTTTATTTCTCATTTTGTATAACTTTAGGCATCCTGGCAATTTTTCGGAAATGTTTTTAAAAATGTGGCTGATTGACACTTAGAAATTTTTACGGTATGGATTGCGGACCCGTCCCAGATCTGGACCAGACTAGACTGTCAAGTCGATAAAAAAAAAATATATTTCTACGAGTGTTAATTTCTCATTTTGTATAATTTTATACATTCTGGCAATTTTTCGAAAATATTAAAAAAAATTTGGCTTATTGACACTTAGAAATTTTTATGTTATGGATTGCTGACCAGTCCGAGATCTGGGCAGAACTAGACTGTCATGACTAGACGGTCTAGATGACGCCATATCTGGGCCAGATCAGACATCAGACTGCCAGAAGATTTTTCCACTAGGGAGATGGCTAGCGTAAAGAAAGTAAGCGTTCTGAAGAAAAAAGCGGCAAAGCTTTGCACAGCTTAAGCAAACTGAACACTTTGCTGAATAAATGACTTAAGCAATTTTATTTGTTCAATGAAAGTAATTAAATATTGATCGTACTATTTTTTATATGATTGAATTCAAAAAAAATTAATTTTTGAATTTTAAGAGCTTTAATTAAGTGCTTATCCAGTTTTTAGGGAGAATTTTCCCAAAGAATATGAAGACTAAAACTAGTCATAATTTAATATTTAGTACGACGAGTGACTATTAGAATGTGATTTATTAGCTATATAACTGAAAATAGTATAGCATTTTACTGCTATTATTTATTAAAAATATGTGTTATGTAAAAAGGAAATGTAAAATATTATATTTATTACAACAAATACGACTTTCAAAATGTGATTGATTCAATCAATGTGATTCTCGAATGTGATTTTACTATCTAAAACAATGCTGTTAATTTTAAAATGAATTGATAATTCACTACATATTTGCTACGGTAAAGAATGAAACATAAAAAATTATAATTTTTTATCAATGTGATTGATTAGTTATAATATTGTTGCAAATAATATAGTAATTTTATCGATGTTATTTATCAACAAAAATAAGATTATCACCAATAAATTATTTTTCTTACCTACAAATTTAAAACACCTTTTTAAAAACAATTACATCTATTTGTCTAAGTACAACATATATCACTTAATATTACTAACCATCAATTATTTTTTAATTGTCTAAATTAATTTTGAAATTATATTTCCAGGTGAATTATTCCGAATATTTTGAATTTATTTCTTTGTGCTTTGAGACCCAGAACAAAAAAGTCTTCTTTCCTTTCAGGTAATGATACTTTATTTCATTAGCGTTTAAAGGTAAAATTCTTTAGGTGTATTAAGAGGTTATGTTATCCATATTTCTTCTACATTACAAGGATTAGAAGTTATATATTTTTTAATTCTTTATATTATCTATGGCACAAATTACATTCTTTTCAAACTAATTGCATTGATTTATAAATTGTACAATTTCTTCGTCTTTTACTTGAAATCTTCTCTCATGACATTTACGTCGTTTCAAATATACTACATTCTCGCTCACTAACTTATCCAATATGGCCGCCTGTGGTAGAGTTCTTCCTATTGGTTAACTTTTTTTTAGTTGCACGTGGCTAGACCGTGTATTCTTAGATCATGCCGTGTAGGGTACTATATATACAGGACAAAGCCAAAGACTGCCAAAGACTGAAAATATGGATTGTAAATTGTAGACGCGATAAATGGGAACCGAATTGTAATTCGAGATTAAGGGAAGTAAGTACTCTTATTTATCATTAAAACAATTTAATTTAAATATCTGGGGTCTGAAGCTTATGGTTATATGCCATTAATTTGCCTGTGAGCATTTTTTTGGTATTTTAAAGCGAAATAAGATCCAGAAGAAAATAAGGTTAGGCATCCGTTTTCCTAACCAGCAGATCCCTCCACTCCGTGCCGTGCTCTCCACTATGCGCGCTCAGCCAAAGAGCCCGGGAGTGTTCAAGCGGTCCGAACTCTTCGTATTCACGTTCCAGTAAACTGCATAGTACAACAGGCATTAAGCTTTCTGCAAGTATCAACGAAAATGTTAAACGCCCTGCCACACAAAGTAACTAACACTAATACCAAGTTATTTAGTGATTTATATTTTTGCTTTCTCAATATAGGTAAAGTTGCAATTCTTATTTAATCCTAATGTCTTATTAGGGTGAATTTTATTCCTTGAAGGATTATCTACAAATCTCTCTGGTTCGTTTCAATTTTGGAGAATTTATTTTACAATAATATTGTTTATAAAATTAAGAAATATAAAATTCCTAAAACTATTTGTCAAATTAAAACGCACTAAACAAATGTGTAGGAATAATAGGTCACAAAAAATAATTACCTCTATTAATATATGCAAAAAAAATGTATTACAACGAGAGTATATATACAGGGTGTTCCAGACTCAAGTGTCCGGACTTATACAGTCGTATAAAAATAAATCTGAAATTCCTTTCCCAAAAATCAGTTGAAGTTTTATCTTCTGAGCTATGAAATATTTAAGCTGGTCCAATCAGGAGCGCCGTATAAACAGCCGTGTGTGCGTGAACGGGATTCCAACGTAGTGTTCACCCGTCGCTAACCCCACCTCTGCGCTCGCTTCGATAACACTGCGTTGAAATCCTGTTTACGCACACACGGCTATTTATACGGCGCTCCTGATTGGTCCAGTTTAAATATTTTATTACTTAAAAACTAAAATTTTAACTGAATTTTGAGAAAGAAATTAACAGACTAGCTATACCTAAAAGTCCTAAAGAACCTGGGATGATTTATTATTATTTACGAGATCTAGAAGGCTTCAACCAGTTGCCGTTATATTTATGGAACTCTGTCCCTCCCTCCATCTCGTCATCTCTTTCTGTTGAAAGTTACAAGAAAGAGCGCCCCCTTTACAATCTATGACTCGTGGTAAGCCTAATAATGATGGGATATTGAGGGTTCAAACTGCCGGGACAAGAATATACCTGCCTATACTGTGATCTTAAGTTGGTCTTTTTTTTCACGAGGGTTATTAAACAGGAATATGCAACCGCCATATTGGTTCCTGGACAGTTGGCGGGAAACAATGTGATAATCGTGCCGAGTGTTTTGGTTAAAATTAATATCAGAATATAATATAAAAATGATTTGCTGTAGTGCTCTGTTTTGTAAAAACAGAAGCGAAGATGATTTTAAACTTTATCGTTTTCCATTAGGACAAAGCAAAAGACTAAAAATATTGATTGTAAATTGTAGACGCGATAAATGGGAACCGAATTGTAATTCGAGATTAATGGAAGTAAGTACACCAGAACACCGATAGATGAACAATCTCAGGGGTTGCCTGAAAATAGCCTTGTTCATATAGCGCCTGTATCGAAACGTAAACAGTCAGGGCCGCCTGAACCGTTTTCATAATATTGCGCAATCTACTTGACTGCGGAGTAATGCAGTGCGTCCCTTCATAGACGGAGACGCAACTTAAGCAGCTTAAGTTTCAGAGAACTAACAAAACAATGATATTAAAGTATAATATTACATTAGTTGTATTGCACATTCATCATTCGAATATCAAACTTTGATGTTTCGAATCTAATTATTATATCATCATCGTGATTATGGAGTTTTCACAAGAAATACTGTAGAGCACTGCGACAGGCACTGATCATTAAAAGCTGAACGTTAAAAAAAGTATCTTTTTTTTTGTTTTTAATTCAATAAAAACATTTTTCACTACATGCATGCATTTTATATTCATTCCGAATTCCATAAAATTTCGAATCAATAGTTAAAACCTACGTGTTATGTGTAAGTAGAATAATTTGGCATTTCCTCTTTTTAATTGATCATCATTCTATAAAGTTTAAAAAAATTTATCTTCCTAATAATATTATCATCTTGCAATATTAGAGCTAAATTTACTTTAATTTCGTTACACATTACTATTTAATTAGGTTCTATAACCAA
Source organism: Andricus quercusramuli (assembly GCA_932178445.1). Classification (NCBI taxonomy): domain Eukaryota; kingdom Metazoa; phylum Arthropoda; class Insecta; order Hymenoptera; family Cynipidae; genus Andricus; species Andricus quercusramuli. The sequence continues at coordinate 7,292 of CAKNXH010059162.1, forward strand.
AATTCATCTCTTAAAAATTCGATATCAAGATAGCGATTTTGAATTTCGCGGGGAACCAAAATGGTAGCATGCATATTCCCATCTAATATAGTACCTCACTTCTGCACGCAGAGAAAAATCTAGGCATTAGCACGGGAACATTTGTCACGCATTAATTCCAAGAATGCGAGCGAAATTTCCAAGAGCCGCCATGGACTTTTTCGGTGAGTCTCCTTGCGATTTGCCTTTAGGCCACGCCTCCTGCTAACATTTAGTGATGTAAACGTGTCAACAGGCAGAAGGCGTGGCTTAAAGGCAAATTGCAAGGAGACTCACCGAAAAAGTCCGTGGAGGCTCTTGGAAATAAAGCAAGAGACGCCTGCGATATGCGCCTGATGAACAGTCCATGCGCTAATATCTTGAACTCTATTGCGCTTAACCCCGGAGTTTTTTCTCCGTGTGGCCATGCAATGAATAACGTGAGGTCACAATCAAACGTCTCCCGTTGAAAAGTATTTATACGAGAAAAATGACGTGGAAATTGTAGTGGAGTCGTTCTTTGCGCTCAGATTTGAATTCGCGGCAAGTGGTTGCTATTTATGATTTGTATGCGGCACTTTGCATTTATCGGTGAAGTGTTACGACATGGACTCACTTACCCACGATGTTTCTATCTATGGGGGGATTGTACATGTGTATAGCTGAATACGTGATTTACTCTAGATAATTTACGTGGGTTTCTACAGTAATTGTCCAGGTAATTTATTTCCTTAGCAGCCCCCTGCATCTTTAAACTGAAAGTTTCCTGAATACTGACCAGCGGTCACCGTAGTGCTAATGGTTCATGACGCCTTGATTCAATAAAATACATTGAAAAAACTTAAAAATTCAATTTTCGAAGAATAATAATACATTGTGTTACAAGTGGGTAAACAGGGACATTCCACGAGTGCAAAGTCCCTGACCCCGCGCGTATCACATACTATTTCTAATGCAAAATGCATGGAAAGGAGTTCCATAATAAAAGAATCTTCGACAATGTGCTCCAAATTCACAACGGCGTCCAAGGGCGCAGGATTTTTCCGCTGAAGAAGTTATATTTTTCTACTTTTTCCAATTTAAGAATTTCCTGGCGAAAGTTTCGGATAGGAATTCATTCCGCAACAATCCGAAATCTGTATCTGAACCAATCCGAATCTATTTGAAGCAATCCGAAAAAATTTCTCAATTTCGTTCTACCCAAATCGGTTAAAAATTAATCCGACTCAATCCGGTTCAATCCAAATCAGTCCGAACCAAATTTTCAATCCGAATGAATCCGAACTCGGATTGAAAATTTAATATATATCAATCCCAGTTCGGGATCCTTTGGATTGAAAAGTTGGTTCGTATTGGAAGCTCGGATTGAACCGGATTGAGTCGGATTAATTTTCAACCGATTTGGATCGAGCATAATGTAGAGCTTTTTTGGATTGGCTCGGATTGATTCGGGTTGGTTCGTATACAGATTTCGGAATGATTTGGAATGAATTCCTATCCGAAACTTTCGCCACCCCACTAAAAAAAAAGTCAGGAATCGTTACAAATCGTCAGAAGTTCTGACGATTCCTGAACATGCTGACCATTTCTGACGAGTCTGACGATTTATGAAGATATGCTAATTTACATCCTATGAGGTAGCTCATCGGCTAGGACCGCAGGTAGGCCAACCCAAAAGAATTAAAAATTGAAAATAAATTTTTTTTTCAATGTTGCATATACAGATTCAAAAGTTAGAAATTCAGAATCTACGGGTTTCGAAGATTTCAGATACCTACAAATTTTCCTAAAAAATTTAAATTTAGATCAAATATAATGTATCTTTTAAAGAGAAAGAGATACGTCAAAACGGACAAAATTTTCAGATTCACCTTCAGAGTCATTCAATATATAAATATTATTAACTAAATATAAGTAAAAAGAGAATATGCATAAATAAATATAAATAAATAATCTAAATAAGCTGGGAAATATAAAAGGGATTAGGTTTTATGGCATTCCACTCTTGGACCCCTAATAAAAGGATTATCCTTCGAACCCAAGCTCTGACGATTTCTGAACATTTCTCACGAATTCTGACTTTTCCTGACGATTTCTGTCTAGAAACGTAACAAAAGTGGTCAGAAATGGTCAGAAGTCCTGACTTTTTTTCTGACGATTCCTGACTTTTTTTTAGTAGGGCAGGGTTGTTCATAAGCTTCACAATATACATCTTTGGATTTTTCCGGCAGCAGATTCGATGCAATGTCTTCATAATTCTTAAGCACTTCTTTGGGTATCCCAACTTTAATAGCACAGAACGTTCCTAGAACGTTACAAACAAAAATGAACGTTATTGTTATTATTATCAATAAATATCGCGTAACCCGTAAGAGATAGGTCAAGATCGATGTTAGTTTATAATATGGATATTATAGTGTAGTATATGCGGTACTCAAATCTAAAAAATTACATCTATTTTTACCTATCTCTTACGTTTTACGAGATAATTGTTGTTAAAAATACCAATAAAGGAAGGTTCCCCTCAGGTCTTAGCGAACTTTCCTGGAACGTCCACAAGCGGCGCAAATGTTACACGTACCGGGAACAATCTGCTGAAATGTTCCGAAGGTTCCCGTGTAACGTTCCGTGCTACTAGGGAACATCACTGTAATCCAAATCTTCACTCATTTCTGTAAAAGTCTCCATTCTAAAAATAATGTGACTAGTGAAAGTAGTGACTTATTCTGGCCGGAAAGATCCGTTTGGCGGCACTGAAAACTACGAACGCAAGAGTCCAGAGTTTCAATCGTAAAATTTTGACTTGCATTTAGATTGAAATTTACTTAATAGACTTAACTGAATAGTGAAGAAAACTCAGCAAATAACGTAAATGTGTTATTTACAGCTAAGTATATTCAGTAAATTTGAAGCAAATTCAAATCAAAATCTTACAATGCAAACTCTGGACTGTTGCTCCGTAGTTTCAAATTACCCCGTCTGCTGGCGTTTGTTAAACTGTTTGAGTCATACTATCGTGTTACCCAAACGTAAAAGAGTAGAAATAGATGCCATTAATGTGGCAAAGTCTTTTCCAAATTCACTTTGTCAGTCTCGAAAAAGCCCCCCTTCCTCCACGATAAACATGCACGGAGAAAAGTGAAAATTCTGATATGTAATAATTTATATAAGGGTTGTATTATTTTAATACCAGTATATTATAAAATAACGTGAAGTATTGTACATTTTTATCAAATGAATGATATAAAGTTTACTTTTGTGTGATATTAAAGATTCACTTAGAAGAAAGTATAGATTGCAGAATTTTTAAAGAGATTTTCACTTTCATTAGGAGAGGAATTACACAACAGTGAGGTAAAATGAGAGTCGCTAGGGACGTCAACATTCTCAGGGCTGAAGTTTAAAGCCAATTCCCCCGTAGACACTTAAACATTTTTAAGTTTCGGCTTATATTGTAGAATTTGAGAAAATATTCAAATATATAGACTATCCTGTTCTCTCAGTAGATAATACTCATTAAGTCACTAAATAAAAGTAGAATGTATTTAAAAATTAACGTATAAAGATGCGGTGATGAAAAAACATCAAACGACACTGGACAGCTGACTTCGAACTTCGAGGCGGGATATCTCCGAAGACTAATGTTTAAAAACAAGGTTGAATTTATAACGAAAAATGTGAATTTTCTACCTAAATAATTGAATTTCTCATAAAAGAGAAAATTTTTCTAACAAAATAAGTGAATTTTCAATTTGAAAAGATCAATTTTCTAGTAAAAATGAAGTAGCTACCTTTTTCGTTGTAAAAATTATTTTTTACAACGACAAAAAAACATATTTTCAATAAAATTTGTTCAATTTTCAACAAAGTAAATAAAGTTTCAACTAAAATAGTGCATCTTCAAACAAAAATAAACAAAAAACAACATTTCACCAATCATTTTGTGATAAAATACATCCCTTAGGAGATATTCTCAAAAAACCGATTACTGGTACTTTGACTGAACAAAAAAGTGATTTTCTCGCGAAAAGGATCTGTTCAGATTTTGTCTCAATGATTTTTGACCACTCCTAGGTACCCGAAATCTACATTCACTTTTCTTAAGTGTTTCAAGCAGACTTTTTTTGCTTCCCGACCATCGTGAATAATAAACAAAAATTGTGCACGCAAGAATGATCTACAAATTCGCTATGTATCACTTTTTTATTTGATGCGTAGTTTTTGTTTTTTGCATAAAATACAGCATTAAGAATTTAAAAATCCAATTTTTGGAGAAATGACACAAGCTACGAAAAAAATAAATGGACAAAAGTTGTTCAACCAAAAATGAGCTACAAATTGGTTATTAATCATTTTTGCATGAGACGCGCCGTTTTTGTTTCAATCGTAAAAAATGACATTTCAAATAAACAAATAATTAAATAAAAATTTTAAAACAAACAAAACAAAAAATTAAAATAACAAAAAGTTAAATTTAAATAAAAATAAAAATGAAATATTCGGTAAAAAGAAACAAGGCTCAATAAAATTTTCAATAAGAAAATTGTTTTTGAATCAGAGCTGAAATTTCTCTTTTAACCTTTTTTTCTCACGAGACACGTGATGAGAATGTATTCGTTCAAGCCGAAGGAGCTTTAACAAAAGAGAAGTCACAATCACTAAATTTCAGTCGTCGATGGTTTGACCTTTAATTTTAATAGCTCTATGCAAAAATGCGGGCAGATTTTTCAAAATAAAATTGGTAATAATCTTAACTCTGTTTTTCTGCAAAAACTCTTGGGTGTAGGATGCTCTATGAGTGTAGTTTTAAATAATGATTGGATCAATTCATTGACGCAAAGGATTTGACACGAACAAAAATTTGGTTGATTCCACCAAATATGTGAAATAATATTGGTTTTCAATTAATATAATAAATGAATGTTGTTTATTATGAAGAAACTGTAAGATGCTCTTCAGAACTATGTATTTCCTATAATTGGGAAAATGTCCCAAATATTGTAGGAATTTCTTATTCCCAAAGAAGTATGTAGAATTTCCCAAACCGATCGAAATAATTCCTTTCAAAACGGAAATTTTTCCAAAGTATTGGGGAAATTTTCAACTTTCTTAGGAAAATAATCCTTTCAACCCAAATTTGAAAATTTTGCGTTCTAAATTAGTGGGAAAATTTCCCGAAATATTTTGCAGTGTATATTATTGTATATTGAATTACAACACAGTTCTCCTTACGCACAAAATCGAAGCTCGCACATGCACATAAATACACATGATGGACGGCTGACTGATGATATGACTTCCTAGGTTTTCTAGTTCATCAGGGTTTACCTCTTCCTATATTGCCCTGCTAAAAAATCCGGACAAATTTCGGACAAATTCCGGATTCGGAAATTTGTACGAATTTGTCCGTTACGTGGTCCGGTTTTTGTCCTCCGGATTCTATCCGGTCGTGTCCGAAATTTGTCCGGTCGAAGCTTCGACTTTATCCGGTAGAATCTTCGACCGGACAAATTTCGGACACGACCGGATAGAATCCGGAGGACAAAAAGCGGACCACGTAACGGACAATTTCGGACAAATTTCCGAATCCGGAATTTGTCCGGTCGAAGGAGCACGGAAATTAATCCGAATATCATCCGGTAGAATCCGAAAGTTGTAAGGTCTGATGGATTCCATCAGTCCGGGTTAGATCCGGTTGAGTCCGTATTTTGTACGATCTGACGAATGCTATCAATCCGGATTGTGTCCGGGTCGTCATCTGGATTCTATCCCGGTGTATTCACAAATTTTCCGAATGAAGTCGAACCAAAAAAATAATAAATCTGTATATTGTCCGATAGAATTCGAAAGTTGTACGGTCTAACAGATTCGATCAATCCGGACTGTATCCGATCATGCCCGTTTCCTGTGCGGTCTGACTAACCGAATAAATGTTATATAACAAGGTTATATAAGCAGTTTACATTCGAGAAATGCATTCTTCATTTATTTGACGCTCACAAACCTATTTCTATAGCTTAACTTAACACTACTACATATAACGCACTTCACTAACGCAGAATATCGCACGCTGAGTATATCGGTCGAAACGGTCCTTATATACTAACCAAGAAAATTTTCAGCGCTTGTGAGAAACGACCAGAATTGTGTCCGGTCAAGTCCGTTCTTTGTACGGTATGCCTGATGCGATAAATCCGGATTGTGTCCGTTCGAGTACGTGTTTTGTACGGTCTGAAGGACGCGATCAATCCGGATTGTGCCCGTTCATGCCCGTGTTTTGTAGGGTCTGTCGGATGTGATGAATCCGGATTGTGTCCGGTCATGACCGTGTATTATATGGTCTGACGGATGCGATTAGTCCGATTTTTCCCCGTTCGTGTTCGGTCATGTTCATGTTTTGTGCGGTCTGGCGGATGCGATTAATCCGGTTAAGTCCAAAATTTGTACGATTTTTAAGAATGCGATTAACCCGGATCTCATCCGGTTAATTCCGAAATTCGTCCTTTCTGACAAATGCGAATAATTTAGATCTTATTCGACTTTGCCCAATATTTGTCTACTGACTAGTTATTCTAGTTATTCTTGTTATTATTATCTTATCCGGTATAGCAAACTGAACTAAAAAAATGAAATTCGATACAGTTATAGAGTGTTTACTTATAAATTAGCGAAAACAGGATGATAAAAATTTTTTCGAGAAGTCATTTTTTATAACATTTTTAATGCACTTTTAGGAAAGAAATTAGAACACTTTCGAACGAAGTATGTTAAATAGTGAAATATTACGTACAATAATAGCATACAGTTTAGAGAACAGTAAAACAAAAACTATTTCAATCAATTATTATCATTCCCGTCCACTGATCTTTCTTCCACATCATCGTCAATTCCATCATCATTCCCATAAGCTCCTTTTTTTCACATCATCTTTAATTCTATCAACATTCCAATCAGCTGCTCCTTCTTCCACATCGTCATCAAATCTTTCATCATTCCCATCAACTGCTTCTTCTTTCCAAGAGAGCTGTAGATTCACTTTCATGAACAAATTCATTTTCGGTCGGAACCATATAGTTATCCTAATCCTTGTTCAAAAGCTCATTAGCTTTCTCATCATTTTCCGTGTTACTATTCACGTCTTTATAGGAATTCTCATTATTTTTGTTTGTTTTCGAAGTTTCATTATCGCTTTTGTGGGTTTTTTTCTGACGCCCTACCCAGAAACGAAAGCAAAATATTTAATTTTTTTCGATACGCCCTACTATGCAGTAGTATTTTCCGTTTTCACTTGAATGTCACCAAATTATAATTTAAACATGCGGATACATTTTGAATAGAATCGGACTGCTTCCGGAGTCAATGTTTTTGACCGGACTAATTTCGGATTTAACCGAACGATTTTCCGATTTAATTTGCATTTCACGATATTACAACTTAAACCAGCGGATTAATTTGGAATAGAATCGGACTGTTTCCGGAGTCGATGTTTTGGACTAGATGAATATCGGATTTAAGCGGATGATTTTCCGTTTTCACTTCAATTTCATCGAATAACAACTAGAACCTGCGGATTAATTTCGGATAGAATCGGAGTATTTCCGGAGTTGATGTTTTAAACCGGACAGATTTCGGATTTAATCGAACGATTTTCAGTTTTCACTTGAATTTCACCAAATTACAACTTAAACCTACGGACTAATTTTGAATAGAGTCGGACTGTTTTCGGAGTCCATGTTTTTGACCGGAAGAATTTCGGATTTAATCTGACGATTTTCCGTTTTTACTTTAATTTCACCGAATGACAACTTGAACCGGCGGATTAATTTCGGATAGAATCGGAGTGCTTTGGGAGTACATGTGTTTGATCGGAAGAATTTCGGATTTAAGCGGACGATTTTCCGTTTTCACTTCAATTTCACCGAATGACAACTAAAACCTGCGGAGTAATTTCAGATAGAATCGGACTATTTTCGGAGTTGATGTTTCAGACCGGACAGATTTCGGATTTGATCAGACGATTTTCCGTTTTTACTTTAATTTCACCGAATGACAACTTGAACCTGCGGATTAATTTCGGATAGAATCGGAGTGCTTCGGGAGTACATGTTTTTGATCGGAAGAATTTCGGATTTAAGCGGACGATTTTCCGTTTTCACTTCAATTTCACCGAATGACAACTAAAACCTGCGGATTAATTTCTGATAGAATCGGACTATTTTCCGAGTTGATGGTTTAAACCGAACAGATTTCGGATTTAATCATACGATTTTCTGGTTTCTTTAACAAAAATAATTTCAGGTACTGAGTTCCAGACTAGTTTCGGATCAAGTCGGACTCTTTCGGGAGTGAAAGTTTACGTTTGGATAAATTTCGTATTAGACCGGACTATTTTCCATTTTTAGTATAGCGAAAATAATTTCAGGTTTTGAATTCCGGACTGATTTCGGATCAAATCGGAGTCTTTCCGGAGTCGAAATTTATGGTCCGGGCAGACTCCGGACATAATCAGACAAATTTCTGACTGTTTTCGCACAGGTTTTGGATTAGATCGGACATATTTCGGAAAAAAATCGTGGATCGGATTGATTTCGGATAAATTCGGACCAATTTCAGAATCCGAAATTTTTAGCAGGGTGTAGTTCATCGATGGTAATTGCAGTGTCCACATTTTAACTAGATACTTAGAACTAAATACTCTCCTGAGAACATCTCTTAAATGAATATAGACTGGTGGAAAAAATTGCAAGATTCTGAAGCCACTGTGTCCGCCGGCCCTGTAAGTTGCCGAAAATTGTACAGTTACACTGATTCGACGTCAATATTGCATGCAAGAATTCGGGGGCGAATTGGTTATAAGATATTATATTGTTTACATTTTAATTTTCCTTACATTCTGCATTTCATGATATAATCCACCCCCAACCACCTACACCCACCCAACCATCTGGAAATTCACCCACTCATTTGGGTAGGGGCCCCTAGTTTTCGTATATGGTGTGTTCGCCCCTGAATGAAGTCGCGGTAAAATGATTTCTTCCAATTGTTATATGATAAATAGATTAAACGACATGTACCACCAGTCTGTATACCCTTTAGTTTATTTATACATAAAATCAGACAAAATGGCTTCGCCGTTTGGCCTGAATCCGACTTTTGCGATTGACACTCGATTTCCAGGGCCCTTAAATGCTCGAGTTATGGACATAAATTAGCTTATTTTTTGTTGCGGGAAGTTCAAATCGAAATTCTGTTATTTCCATTAAATATTGATGTTAATAGTTATTGACATTAATTAATTAAAATATTATTTTAAATAATGTTTTGAATTATGAATCGACTAAAAATGAATTATTATCAAAATTCTACAGTTTTACAATCCATATATAGTCCTAGATTTAATTCTTGTATTTTCTTTTGTAATTCAAAACAATATTTTCACAAAATTTTGAAAATTGATATTCATTATTAATTATCAATAATAATGTCACAATATTAACATAATATTCTTCTTCAATAATAATAATCAATGTAAATGTCAGTACTTGATATGAAACTTCGATTTGAACTTCCCGAAAGAAAAGACGCGAATTTACCTCCATAACTCAGGCATTAAACCTTGTTTGGCAATAAGTATTACTTTAAAAAATAATAAAAACTTTCTAGATGAACATTAATCATTGATGTTATTTTGTCGACCAGGGTAATTAATTGAATAATTTATTATGTTTGATATTTCCGATTACTGGTCAAATAATTTTCTAGAGAGACGAGAAAAAATCTGCCTCGATCCGGATGTGAACCGCGAACGCCACTATTCACGAGTGAAGCGTTAACTGATTACGCCACGGGGGCTTCAGTAGATAGTTTCTTGTTTCTCCTATAGCCACAGGATGACGCGTGTCTGCATCTTTGTAACCTGTGAAATTTTAGTGATAACTTCTAGTCTGAATAAATTCACCAAATCTGAATATTATTTAATAATTGATGTTATTTTGTCGACCAGGGTAATTAATTAATTTCTGATACTTTCTTTAAAAATTGTTGGCCAATAAAAAATGAAAACGCTTATTTTGTACATCCATAAGAAACGGTTATTTCATTATTTGATGTAAAAAAAGGGGCCTGAAAAAATTTGACTTTTTGACCTCGACAACCTGGAAAAGACCTTGATTTTCATTCCTAAGAATCGCTGGACACCCTGTCATGATTCGTGTTATCGAATGCCTTACGATAGTCAATTCAAGCCATTGACAGATCGCGTCGGTACCTGATCGAATCCTGGGCAATAATCCTGCCTATTAATACGTTCTCCCTGCAATCTGTCAGCCCTCTCTTGCATCCACGTTGTTCCACTATTGCGCTCCATACCGGCTCGATAGATGTTAATATCCTCTTTTTAAGGATGCCAGTGAACAGCTTGTAGCTGGTATTTAAACAAGCTTTGGGCCTGTAGTTCTTTGGACTTGACAAATCTCCGGTCTTAGGGATCAGTACTTCTACTAACCACTGCGGGATGGGTTGTTCTCCGTTTAAGAAAGTATTAAATACGAGCTAGATGTTGGTGCGTAGAAGTGAACTTCTTTCACCAAAAGTTGTTGATTTCATCTGGTCCTGGCGCTGAAAAGTTCTTAGTTCTAGTCATGACATTTTTGACTTCTTCAGCAGTCATTAGCGGACACACTTCCTCTGGACCTTGCAACAGTTTCCTTTTGCAAAAGTTACGAAAGAGTGATATATCTGCAGCGTCTTCATTTAGCTGGTAAGTATCTCAATGTACTTGCTCCCAGAAGACTTGAATCTCCTCAGCGTGAGCATTTGATGCATGCTGTCTCGCCGTTTTAATTTCGCAGTTAAGTTATGCAATACGCTCGCGAGTCTTACTCAGGCTTTCTGAAGTATCATTACTTCAATTATCGCTAAGCAGGGAGACCGCCTTCTCGTAAACTACTCAGTTCAGAGTCCAGAGATTAACATCTTCGGGGAGCGATTCGGGGAAAGCAGTATTAGCTTCAGCTAATTTGTCCATCCTGAGACACACTTTTTGGTGGATGTTGGATCTCCTAGTTCTCTTATTGGCATTATCGGCTATCTGCAAAGGTGGTCTTGCTGGAACGTGTGGTATGTTCGCTGCAGGATGTTCCTCTTCTTCCTGCTGATAATGAGCTTCATATCTAACCTAACATGTCACAATTGTCACACACAAACAAACAGCTGACTCGTTCTTCTCTAAGTGTCTCGGAAAATACTTTGAGTGACTTTTGTGCTTATGGACGTTATAAGCAAAAGATTTCAAAGCAAGCGGATGCGGTAGCCTGCGTTGGACGTAATACAAGATATCACATAGGTTGTGCAAGCAAATTAAGAAAAACCCCAGAAGGAAAATTCTCGCGTTGCTGCGGTTCCCGTCAAAACTCTCCTGCTGACCCTGATAGAGAACATCTCAGCTTTGATATGGAGGAAATGAGAAAAGTAATGAAGGATGTGGTTGACGGAGCCCTGCAAGAACGAGAAGGAAACTCTCACGAAGACATGGTAAACTTGCAGTCATCTCTCAATCAACTCTCAGCGAACGTAGTCAACCTAACCTCGCAAGTGACGAAAAACAACGAGAGAATGGACGAGTTTGACAGGACACTAGGTAACTTATCCACAGCTCTAAATTGCAAGGTTGATAACCATGAAATTAGACTAGTTCACCAGGAAGAAAAAATCGGGGCTCTTGAAAATAAAATCTTGGAAGCCAATACGCATGCTCCGGAAAACTGTCTACAGACCTGCATTTCTGAAATCAAACGACGACAAAAGCGTAAGAAGAACTTAATTATTTTTGGTGCCAGTGAAAGTAACGATACACTAGACTCTAAGGTTGTCAAGCAAAAAACTGTCGAACTGTTGAAACTTTTATATCCTTCAATTAAAACTGACAATCTGCATTCTGTGCGTATTGGAAAGCGATCACCCGACCTGCTTACACCTAGACCAATTAAGGCTATCTTTCAGCGGGAGGAAATTGCGGAGTAAATCCTACAAGTATTTATCGAGAAAAAGCGGGGAGATGCACTGCCAGATCAACTGAAATCAATCAAACTATCTGTGGATCGTACTCCTATGCAACTTGCACAGTTCCAGCAAATGAAGAAGGTTCTCAACGACAGATTGGCGAAGGGCGAAAGAAATCTAAAGTTGTCCTACAGGAATGGTGTTCCAGTAATCATGGAGATCAAGGCGACTCTACATCAACAACAACAGACTTAAGTATAAATGGTTACTATCAGAATGTCAGGGGTCTTAATACTAAATTTGATTTACTCTTAACATCAGAAAATATTTATAATTATGACTTATTAGTCTTCACTGAAATGTGGTTAAAACCAACAATATATTCATCTGAAATTTTTAATAGTAATAAATTCAATGTTCACCGCGATGATCGACTCCACAGAGTGGGTGGGGGAGTACTTATTGCAACTGACATAAAAATAACTTACACTAACATTAACTTTGCACACAAAAATGTAAATAGATTTCCTGACATTGATATAGTTGGGGTGAAGTTTATTCAGAGCGGCACACCTGTTATCTTAATCGCACTATATATCCCACCTGCTCTATCAGCTGATACATTAGAATCTTTCTTAGAATCTCTTTCAACAGAACGTGAGCTTTGGGATGATAAATTAATTATCATAGGGGATTTCAACATACCAAAATACATAACACATTGTGAAACGGGCATTCATGATAGAAAATCCTTATTATTAACATCTTTTCTGCAATACTACGAAATGGTTCAAATCAACACCGTAATAAATGGTAACAATAGATATCTAGACTTGTTACTCACAAATACAAAATGAGAAATAACTCATTGCTCTGAACCAATATTACCTGAGGATACCCACCATCCCGCATTAATATTTACATTACACATTCAAGTCACATCAAATGTAAAAAATTTTAATGTAAACCTTGAACCTAATAATTTGAATTTGAACTTTAAACTTGCCAATATCAGCGATTTATGCGTTGCGATCAATAGTATTGACTGGTCCTATTTAGATAACATTACCTCTGTTGATTTAGCATGTACAAAATTTTATGAGGCATTTTATACACTGCTAGAGACTTATGTTCCTAAATTTAAATCTAACCTTGTGAATTCTAAATTCCCGCCCTGGTTCACTAGAAATATCATTGAAAACATCTGCCTAAAGGAAAAATATAGGGAAAAATCTAATCTAACAAACGATCCATACTACTCACACATGTATACTGATATGCAAAAGAGAATAAAAACTAACTTAAGAAACTCATTAATTGAATACAATGTCAAAACGGAAAGTGAACTGCGAGATAATCCTACATCTTTCTGGTCATATGTAAATAGATTGAAAGGGCAATAAAGAATACCGGGTATTATGAGGTATGATGCGATTAAATATTGTAATCCGCTCGACATAGTAAATGCATTCGCAAACTTTTTCCAAATAGTCTACAACACGACTAGCCTTCCTCCTCCAGACTGGGAAGATACGCCCTTGAGATATGACTTGTTGACTACTAATGCAAATACATAGGTAGTAAATATAACTACCACAGACATCTCTAAGGCTTTCAATAGGCTACCTAACAAAAATTCAGCGGGTTCGGATCAGATACCAAGTAAAATTATCAAAAGTTGTTCTAACTTCTTGTTGCCACCATTAGAAACACTTTTCAACTTGTCTTTGCTTTCCGGTCACTATCCCACTTTGTGGAAAATAGCTAGAATCTGTCCAGTCTGGAAAAAAAGGGGATAAATCTGAAGTTTCTAACTACAGACCTATAAGTATACTAAACGGTTTGTCTAAGGTCTTTGAGATCTGTGTGTATAATATAATTGCTAAGGAAGCTCATAAAGTTTTGACGCCAAACCAGCATGGCTTCATACCTCGTAGGTCTACAATGACCAACTTATTAAGTTTCACGCAGTTAATACGATTGCAACTACAAGAATTTGAACAAGTTGATGTTATATACACGGATCTCTCAAAGGCATTTGACAAAGTTGATCACTCGATTCTTATAGAAAAACTGAGCGTACTAGAAATACCCCGCAATGTTTTGCTATTAATGCACTCATACTTGAGTAATAGAAAAACTTATGTACAATATGGTGGTTACACGTCTCAATTATCTACCCCAACATCGGGAATACCACAAGGGTCTAATCTAGGGCCTTTGCTGTTTGTTATATTTATTAACTATTTATCTTGTACACTAAGCTGCTACCATTTCATGTATGCTGATGACGTTAAATTAGCTCTGCCAATTTGCAGCTTTAAATCGTGTCTCGAACTTCAGGATAACTTAGATAAATTTACCCAGTGGTGTGATCTAAATAAACTCGAATTAAATATAAACAAGTGCAAAATTATGTCATTTCTGCAAACTCGTAATTCACCGATCACATATGACTTCCAATACTCAATTAAGGGAATAGTGATTGAGAGGGTCACCAACATATTAGACCTAGGGATAACGTTTGATCCTCAACTTACACTCATCACCTACATTGATCAGATAGTTGCGAGCGCAAATAAATCTCTAGGATTTTTACTGAGGATATGTAGAAATTTTCGATCGCAAGACACACTAAAAACATTATTTCAAACGCTGGTACAACCCAGGCTGGAATATGGATGTATCATATGGTCACCTAAATTCCATAAATATACAAACGCAATAGAAAATTGTCATAAAAGGTTTCTGAAATTTTTGTATTGGAAAGAAAATGGTCACTACCCTGCTCCTGGGAGTGATGTAGCTGAGCTTAGGAGAAGATTTAACGTTTGGTCAATGGAGGAAAGACGCACATATACATCTATAGTATTCCTTTTCAAAATAATACGCGGTATGATTGTCTGTCCAGCGATATCTGAAATTATTCCATTCTCTAAGCCTGAATACAATACTAGAAATAGAAATCCGATATATCTCTCTTCCAATTTGGTGTACCAATCACCCCTTTATAACATGTGTGCTAATCTGAACAACTTTGTAAGTAACAAGCAAGTAGAGATCGACCTATTCACTTCTTCGTGAGAGTATTTCTGTAATGCAGTACAAGTATATGTATCTCACGCCGCAAATTAAATTTATAACTACTATATATGTGACATCATATTTGTACAATGCCCACGATGGTAATATTAGACTTAAGACTCACATGTATAGCTAATAGTAGCTCTGTAATTGGTCTTTTGACTGTTGAGCTTAATAAACATTCAATTCAATATCCGTTTTTTCGCAAAAAGGATACCTGATCTCTTGAATACTGAGGCGTTTTATGAGTATATTCCGGGTGCATATTGACCCAATGGTCATGTAACCTCTGCATGAATCCTCTTCGCACCGGTGAACTTCTTTGCCAACAGGTAAGGATGTCCCTTCTGAGTTGGTCCGACCATTTAAAACGACGTTCTCAGTTGGGTCCTAATGCCACTCCCAACTGAACCATGACCTTCATTATAAAATTAGGAGCATGATATAGTTTGCACTTTGTCTTTACCGCTGTTATCCTTACAAAGCGCCCGTGAGTGTTCGAGGTGACAACAGTCGCCTCTGGATGCTTTCTGAGAGCTACCATGTATCACTTCATAGGTTGTTAGTGTCACGTCCCGAGCAAAATGCGAAGGTTGTATGGAAAATAGGACAAGAGAGAGACCAGTGTGCTGATTATATCAGGTTGGTAAGACCTGACTAATTATTTCTTTGCGGGTTTGTGTGTCACTTTGTCACTTATCAGCCCTACGCGGACTGTGTCAGATTACAGTGTTTAAATTAGTCAGAGATGATCGCTTTAACAATTAATTTCTTTTAAAGAATAAGAACAGAATTGAGAGTTACATAACATCAATTTACATATACTTTTCTATGCTTGAAAGGGCAAGAGTTGGTTGCTTTGTCAGTTGGATCTCCGCTTATGACGTAAAAGACTCACTTTACGACAACCAAAAGTCTCAGCCGAATGGACTTAGTTCGAGACCCGAGCACGTGAACTACTTTAAGTTTGAACTTGAAAGTGCAACTTAGGAAAAAAAAAATTAAATGTCGGCGCGTACAAATTTCCATAGAAATACACAGTAAATAATCTCGACTCCAGAAGAGTCCAGATGTCAAGCCATTTCGAGCCCGCATAGCACTCGGATGAATGACCATCTGTGACGTATACAACCGAGTTGTGTATTCGCTCCGTTTAACCTCGGTTTTAACTAATGTCGAGCAGGAGGTTTGGCGGGAGGGTTTCTTCGACAAATCGCCAAAACCTTCATTTGCTCATGAACATATTCTAAATAATTAATAAATCTTGTAAATTTGAAGAGTATAATGAAGTCATCGAAAAGATATTCTTAGTTAAATATGTAAAAAATTCACGCTATTCCTTGAAAAATAGCCAAATTCTGATTTTTTTATGAAAGTTTTTTAAATAATTAATAATTATTGTAAATTTACAAGCCAACATAGAAAAGATCATCGGAAAGACAATCTTGGCTGACTCCGTAAACAAATTGTGTCTATTCCTGGAAAAATACTCAAATTCTTAATATGTTTATGAAAAATATTTAAATAGTGAATAATTATTGTGAATGTGCAAAGTAATGTACGAAATTCTTATTTGAAATACATACTTTGTTGCTTCCGTAAAAAAAGTGAGCCTATTCCTTTGAAAATAGAAAAACTCTGAATATGTTTATGAAAATGGTTTAAATGGTTAATAATTATTATAAATTTGTGTAGTATCGTAGGAATTAGACCTTGAAAAGACATTCTTAGTTGCCTCCGATTTGCTGATAAAAATTGTTGAAATTATTAATAATTATTGGAAATTTGCAAAGTATCATAAAAAAAGTCATCGGAATGATGTTCTTAGTTAATTCTGTAAAAAAATATAGCCTATTTGTTGAAACATAGCAAAATTCTCAATTTTTTAATGAAAATGGTTTAATTTATCTATGTACAGTGATTGGAATATCTACCACACTGTCAAATTTTCTTCGACCGTTGTTATCAATAATGAAGTCAATTCATCTCAGAATAAATTATTTTGGTCATACGGTCCAAGTAAATGGTTTAAGTCATTATTAACTCTTGCAAATTTACAAAGCAACATGACGAAAAGAGTCACCAGAAAGACTTTTCATAGCGTCATAGAAAAAAGTAATAGAAAAGATATTCTTTGTTACTTCTTTAAAAAAATTCAGCCTATTCGTTGAAATTAGCCAACATATGAATTTTTGTAAAAACCTAGAAAAAGAGTCTTCGGAAAGACATACTTAGTTGACTCCGTAAAAAAATTGCGCCTATTCCTTGAAAAATAGCCAAGCTCTGGATATGTTGATAAATATTGTCTAATTAATTAACAATTATTGTACATTTCTAAAGCATCATACATAGGAAAGAGTTATTTTTAAAACATTTTTGATTGATATCGTAAAAAAATTGAGCCTAGTCGTTGAAAAATTATCAAACTCTTGATTTTTTTATCAACATTGTTCAGATAATAATTAATTCTTTGAAATTTGCAGGGCATTATATAAAAAAGTCATCGGAAAGATATTATTACCTAATTCTGTAAACAATTTAGCCTATTCGTTGAAAAATAGCCAAACTCCTCATTTTTTAATCGAAATTGTTTAAATAATCAATCATTCTTGTTAATTTATAAAGTAAAATAGGAAAGAGTATTCAGAAAGATATTCTTAGGCTCCTCCGTAAACAAATTGTCCCTATTCCTTGAAAAATACCCAAACTCTGAATATGTTTATGAAAAATGTTCAAATAATTAATGATAGAACTGGATTGAAATGAAAACTAAGTATTGAAATGGAAAAAATCAGATTTTCAATTGCGTAATATTTATAAGTTGGTTTCTAAATACAAAATTAACCAATTTTATTATAAAAAATCCAAACCAAAATTATCCGAAATTTCCAAAGCTTCATTTGCAAAATATAAACGGTACTCAAAATTCAGACATTTTCAATGATTTTGAAATGTAAATGAACTGTGAATAAAACATGAAATCGAAAGTGAATTTTTCAAAATACGAATAAAATATTCAAAATGTTACAAAATGAGTCAAAGAATCGTATATATACCGAAGTTTACATGCATAGACTTCTCCTAACCTTCTAATGAAAACAAACATCTCGAGTTCAAATGAACACAGCTCGCCCATCGTCGATGAGATCGCCTTGTGCTTATCATCGACTCACCGCTGGTAGTTATTTTGGCTGTTGCCACAATTTAAGTTTTGAAAAAGTTCTCGCAGATGACGTCTTAAACTACCTGGTGCGCGACCCGGTGCACCCGGATCGTCAACTTAACACTGTTAGTTATTTTGGATGTTGCCACAATTTAAATTTCCAAAAAGTTCTTGTAGAATACGTGCTAAACTACCTGGTGCTCGACCCGGTGCATCCAGGTAGTCGACTAACCACTGTTAGTTATTTTGGATGCTGGCACAACTTGAGTTTTGAAAAAGTTCTCGTAGAATGCGTGCTAAACTACCTGGTGCGCGACCTGGTGCACCGAGATCGTCGACTGATTATTAGTAGTTGTTTTGGCTGTTGGAACAATTTAAATTTTAAACAAGTTCTCGTAGAATACGTGCTAAATTACCTGGTGCGCGACCCGGTGCACCCAGGTCGTCGACTCACCACTATTAGTTATTTTGGATGCTGGCACAACTTGAATTTTAACAAAGTTCTTGTAGAATACGTGCTAAACTACCTCGTGCTCGACCCGGTGGACCCAGGTGGTTGAATCACCACTGTTAGTTATTTTGGATGCTGGCACAACTTGAATTTTAAAAAAGTTCTCGTAGAATACGTGGTAAACTACCTGGTGCGCGACCCGGTGCAGCCAGGTCGCCGACTCACCACTGTTAGTTTTTTGGATGCTGGCAAAACTTGAATATCAAAAAAGTTCTCGTAGAATACGTGCTAAACTATCTGGTGCGCGACCCGGTGCACCGATAGTGTTGACTGATCATTAGTAGTTCACGGTGTGCCTCGACTGACTTCAACAAAAAGGGCTGGCATATGCTGGTTTTTGAGAAAACTCTTTTTTTGATTTTTTTAAAGAGGTTAATTAACATATTTTAATGAAAATAAGTTAAACGTGGAATTTCATTGGCTCAAACTATTCAGTTTGGCATCCAAAAAAGGGCTACAGGTGTTGAACATCTTACCAGAACAGAAACCCTTCAATATTTTTGATAAATTGTGAAAAAAGTGTGAAAAAAAAAGTTTTTTGAAAATTGTCTTATTTCAGTTCATCCTGTGTCCTAAATACCTCAACAAGAATTGAAGTGCTTTAAATTTTCTGCAAAATAAAAAAAATCGAATGTTCTATGTCTAAAACTTTGGGAGTTATGGTCTTAAGAAGTCGGTTTTAAGCGAATAATTTTATTGAAAAAAAAAAAAAAAAAAAAAATATATATATATATATATATATATAGTTTTGGAGTAATAGCTTATTTCCCATGCATATCTGGTAAAAATGACCAAATAATTCATTAAAGACTTAATTTTGAGTAGATCTAAAAAAACCATTGCTCTAGCTCTAATAGAACCAAAATTATGGCCTTTTGAATATGACCCTTTTTTTATTAAATTTTTTTCAGTATCAATTTTACAAATAAAATTTCTCGTTTTTCAAAAGAACTCATTTCCCCAGCGTTTCAGGTGAAAGTTGCCAGTATGTTATTCAAGAAAGACTTAATTTTAAGTAGATCTAAAAAGAAATCAATGCTCTGGATGTAATAGAACCAAAATTATGGCCTTCTGAATATGGCCTTTTTTTATGAAATTTTGTTCAACATCAATTTTTAAAATAAAATGTATCGTTCTTTAAAAGAACTCATTTCCCGAGCAACTCAGGAGAAAGTTGCCACCAGATAGGTTAAGGAGGACTGATTTTTTTCAAATCTAAAAAAAAAATAATGTTCCAACTCTAATTGCATCGAAATTATGGCCTCTTAAAAATAACGCTTTTTATGCAATTTTGTTGATTTTTTTTTTAATTTTTCGTTTCTGGAGGATGAGACATGGAAAAATGTTTTTATCATATTGTTTATCTTGTGCTTGAATTAAATAAAGACCTAATTAATATAATTATGAACTGAAAACTTTTATTAACGATATTCTGAAAACATGATTGTGAGCTTAAAATGTGTGACGTTGCAGACTTCCTGCAACTCACAAATTCAAGTTTTCGTAAATTGCCCCTAAGAAATTGCTCTCGTGTTCCCACCGAGAGTAGGAAAATTCAGCACTCCTCTCTTCATGTTTTTTTTTTAATTTATTATATTTTATTTCATGTTTTACCTTATTATTTGGTTACTCTAATGTATATTTGTGTAATTGTAATTTTAAGAGTATAGGGCTATTTTAATTTCTTTTGTTATTTAATTTCTTAATTCCGCGGTCTCGAGCGAGAGCCAGGCAGATTCCCGCCACCTACGCAACGATCGATGAGATCCATCGCCACCTTCACCTTCATCAGATCTTCGCATTCACGGTCCCCACATAAATTTCTGGATTTTTTTATCGCTAATCCTTCTGACATCCAAGGTGGAATAGATGATTCTGCCATTAAGGATAGTGTGGATTATATATTTTTTTGGTCGTCTGAGATCCAAGGCACGTTCCTGGTGAGGATTGACCGAGGCGGTTACTACAAGATTCTACGAGAGAATAGGTAACTTGGGCTGCAAATAATTATCGCTACAAATGTTTCTGTGTTGAGCAGCCATTTATTGGCTTTTTGTGCCGTTTTTGTGTTTTCTTTTCTTTTATCGGGAGCATCGGAGAGCCCACTCCACACCTGCAGTACGGAGAAAGGGGGCTCCTCGTTCTCCACCTCGACACCAGGATACAGCCAGCCCTGCAAGCATGAATGGTACGATTCTTGCCCCTCTCTCAGCGGCAGCTGATAAGGACTAGCCAAGAAAAGGAAGGATGTATAGGATGGACGAATAAAAAGCGGACCTAATTGGCTATCTTTCTCCCGACCGTTGAGAATTAGAGAAATTAAGTTCGCGCGCGCCAGCCCTTCCCCCCTGACCATGTGATCCCTCACGTTCCTTTAGTATACCGGTAAGCGCCAAAAATTCTTTCTTAGCGTCTGTACATTCGTAGAGTGAACACGAGGTGCTACGTTGCCCGTCAGAATACATAAGGGGTCGTGCATAAATTACGTAATGCAATTTTCCGATAATTTTGACTCCCCCTCCCCCCCCCCCGCCCTATGTAACGCTTTTTCCGAATTTCTCTGTAGTTTTTCACCATTATGTAACACTAAGCTAGACCCCCCTCCCCCCAAAAAGTATTACGTAATTTATGCACGACCCCTAAGGTAGGATCCTGTTATCTGAATGATTTAGCCAAGTGAATTTGTTATTTTATCTCGTTATTGCATATCAATTAAAATCTCCTTGGCTAAATCATCTCTAATTGATTTTATGGACTTGTCCATTTTATTTATCGCCTAAATATCTGGTTCTTGATACATAATAACATGTGCCTGTAAACTTTAAATAATCTGGAGTGCCGAATTGCCGATTTTAATATGCTATGATAATTATATATTTTTGCATTTTGCCTATTTTTGCGAGCCTCCCCCTTTTAGTGCCGAATTGCCGATTTCAATATGTTATGATTTTCTGATATTTTTGCATTTTGTCTATGTTTGTGAGCCTCCCCCCTTTTAGTGCCGAATTGCCGATTTTAATATGTTAGGATAATTTTATATTTTGCCCATGTTTGTGAGCCTCCTCCCTTTTAGTGCCGAATTGCCGATTTTAATATGCTATGCTAATTATATATTTTTGCATTTTGCCTATGTTTGCGAGCCTCTTCCCCTTTTAGTGGCGAATTGCCGATTTTAATATGTTATGATATCTTTATTTTGCCTATGTTTGCAATCCTCCCCCCTTTTAGTGCCGAACTGCCGATTTTAATATGTTATGATATCTTTATTTTGCCAATGTTTGCGATCCTCCCCCCCCCTTTAGTGCTGAATTGCCGATTTTAATATGTCATGATTTTCTTATATTTTTGCATTTTGCCTATGTTTGCGATCCTCCCCCCCCCCTTTTAGTACCGGTTTGCCAAGGCTAATATATTCCGTGATATTTTTGCTCTCTTAATTATGCCTATGTTTGCGATCCTTTTTGCCCTGTTTTTAGTGCCAACCTTTAATAATGCCTCTAATTATGTTGTTAATCTTGAATCGCCACACTGAAAAATCCTCGATCCAGTGAGACTCTTCTAGCGGACCGTTTGCAATATCTTGTGACGACCCTCCTTTTGGATCCACCTATTTTATAACCCTTTTATTTCAATATCCTCACTATAGCTTTTGGGATTTTTTTGAAATTACCCCTTTTGGCCCCTTCCGCAACTGCATAAGCTAACCCCAATTCGTGAGACCCATTTTGTAAGCTTTTATTTCAGTATCCCCACTATAGCTTTTGCGATTCTTTGAATCACCCCATGATTTTGAAACCCTCGCCATGACCCTTTGTTTGTAACGTTTGCGATTCTTGTCAATTACCCTCCCGTTTTCGAGAACCCCTTTCTTTATTTTGGAAACCCCTTTTGTATCTATTTTAGAAATCCTGTTGGCATTTATTTTTGAGAATCCTTTTTCGGAAATTGCGAGAACCCTTTTAGGACCCATTTTGAGAACCCCTTTTGCGTTTTTTTTGAGACCCCTTTGGCATTTATTTACGAGCAACCCCTCTTTATATTTTTGAGAACAGTTGATGTTTATTTTTGCGAACCCCTGTACCTCCCTGCCCGAAGAAAAACCCCTTTAATTGTTTTGTTTAAATGAGAAACCTTTATCCCGTTGCGTTACTAGGTGCCGATTTATAATGTTTTATACGTTGTACTATTTCAGTGCATTTATATATTAGACGTTTTATGATGTTTTATTTCATTATGCATATCCTGTGACCCCCGGTTGCGAACCCTTTTAGTTATATCTCCTGACAGTTGAGTTAGAACCCCTTTGCGCTTGTCGATTGTAAATTCTCTTAACATGATTTTCCTTAAAAGTAGAATTATTTTAGCATTTTGTTATCTATTCTATGTTTGACCCTTTAAATTTGTTTGATTGCGATCCCTCCTTCAATGTTGAGCTTATGTTACGAATTTAACCCCTTCTTGCGATTTAATGTTGTCGAAACCCCTCTTACCTATGTTCGAATGTATTATATATTTTATGTGATTTTACTGTTTTCTCCTAAACCCTCTAGGTGTTAAATTTCTATTAGTTGTGGAATAAACTGTTGTTAACTACTTTGATCAAAATATGAGCTTTCGTAATTAGGTACCCCCCCCCCCCCTACCAGATTAAGTTTAGACTGAGCTGGTAGTTCTGTCGACCATAATGTTGCTTCTTGAATTCTGATTCATCTTTTACCTGTTTTTATGACTTTTATCTTTCGCTGCCTCTCATTACCTTTTTCTTGTTACTATTACTATGAAAACTTTTTTTTTCAAATTTTGGTGATCTCATCCTCGGATGTCTCATTGTCTTTTGCCCTTTTTTTATATTTCGAGTCATCTTATCTTTGGATACTTTTTATTCATTACCTTTTTTTGTATTTTTCTTGTGGATTATCGCTTGTTTTAAGTTAAGGTGTGCCCTTTTGACTGAGGTTTGTGAGGTTTTTGTTTATCGTTTAGCCTGAAACGTTTAGCGTTCAGTGAGTTTCCCTTTACTGTTTGGAATATAGATTCCGTGTATCATTATCGTTTCTCACTCACTTTTGTTAAATTGGTTCGCCTTTGTCCCAAGGAAGGACTGGCGCCCAAAAGCCTATTTATTTTTACCTTTCAAATCGTTTGTTTAAAAAGTTCATTTAGTCCGACTAGGGTCCGTGTGCGCTCTTTAGAGATACCTCCTGATTAAATATTTGATTGGGAAAAAGGTAGCGTTACAAATGAGTGAACAGACTTGATCATCTTCAATGCTCAGGAACTTTTTTATTTTTAAAAATGAGATATTTTATTTTACAAATTGATAAGATTTGAATTTCGTATTTAATTTCTTAAAAAAATAATAATTAACATAATTTGATTATAAAAGGATCATATTCAGAAGGCCATAATTTTGGTTCTATTACAGCCAGAGCATTGTTTTCTTTTTAGATGTACTCAAAATTGAGTCTTTTTTTAATAACTCACGGTCAACTTTCGCCTAAAACGCTAAGGAAATGAGTTCTTTTGAAAAACGAGAAATTTTGTTCATAAAATTGATGTTAAACAAAATTTCATAAAAAAGGGTCAAATTCAAAAGGCCCTAATTTTCGTTCTATTAGAGCTAGAGCAATGTCTTTTTTTGGATCTACTCAAAATTAAGTCTTCTTCTATTAATTATTGGTCATTTTTACCAGATATGCATAGCGAATAATTTATTTCCCCAAAACTGTATGTGACGTGCGCCGAAGAAAGGGGGCTTACTCTAAAAAAATCGAAATCGAGGTTTTTACAACTTTCGATAGTTTTTGAGTTCCTCTTTTTAATTAAAACATCAAAAAAAATTTCCGAGCGTTATTATTGCTAATAATTGAGTTGATAGGTACCCGAGAAATCGTGCTTTCGCTCGAGAGCTCGAGATCCCGTGAAACACCTCCCACCACTCACCACTACATCTCCGCGTCTCATCTATACCCCGTCCGTGAGCAGCGCCGCTATATGCGTGAGAATGTAGTGGCAAGTGGAGAGGAAAGATTTCCTTAGTCTTCCCTCTCTCCTAACAGTCGCGTCTATCGGGTCGACTTTGACCGCTCGCCCTGAAAAATCTCGCTTTCCAGAGTAAGCCCCCTTTCTTCTGCGCACGTCACATATACATCTTTTTTTTTTATTCAAATTAATCGCTGAAAATCGACATCTTAAGGCCATAACTCCCAAACTTTTGGAGATAGAACATTCGATTTTTTTTTATTTTGCAGAAAATGTAAAGAACTTAAATTCTTGTTAAGGTCTTTAGGACATTGGATGAACTGGAATAAGGCAATTTTCAAGAAACTGATTTTTTCCCACTTTTCTCACCATTTTTCAAAAATATTGAAGGGTTTCAAAAAATTAAAAAAAGACTTTTCTCAAAAAGGGCCCAAGCGATTTTTTTTTCTTTTTGGGCTCAAAATGATCGTGAGGCATCCCAGAAGTATATTCCGAAAAAACCGGCATATGCAAGCCCGTTTGGGTTGAAGTCAGTCGAGGCACACCGTGAGTTATTTTGGCTGTTGGAACAATTTAAATTTTAAAAAAGTTCTCGTAGGATACATGCCAATCTACCTAGTGCGCGACCCGGTGCACCCAGGTCGTCGACTTACCACTATTAGTTATTTTGGGTGCTGGCACAACTTCAATTTTAGGAAAGTTCTTGTAGAATACGTGCTAAACTACCTGGTGCGCGACCCGGTGCACCCAGGTCTTCGACTCACCACTATTAGTTATTTTGGATGCTGGCACAACTTGAATTTAGAAAAAGTTCTCGTAGAATACGTGCTAAACTACCTGGTGCGCAGTCCGGTGCACCCAGGTGGTCGACTCACCACTGTTAGTTATTTTGGATGCTAGCACAACTTGAATTTTAAAAAAATTCTCGTAGAATACGTGCTAAAGTACCTGGTGCGCGTTCGGTGCACCCAGGTCGTCGACTCACCACTGTTAGTCATTTTGTATGCTGGCACAACTTGAATATTAAAAAAGTTCTCGTAGAATACGTGCTAAACTACCTAGTGTGCGACCCGGTGCACCGAGATCGTCGACTGATCATTAGTAGTTATTCTAACTGTTGAAACAATTTAAATTTTAAAATAGTTATTGTAGAATACATGATAAACTACCTGGTGCGCGACCCGGTGCACCCAGGTCGTCGACTGATCATTAGTAGTTACTGAGTAACGCTGACACTTACGGCACAAACCAACTTTCAAATATAGGATACTTATATGTTTAATTCATTATTCGACATATTCTGTTTAGGAACATATATGTATGTATGGAGTATTTATTAATATTTAATTATATTTAGGTCGATGAATTTCTTATAAGGTTCCTTTCAATTACCGCGCATTATTAAATTATCCGTATCCTCCGAGTCTGTACCCTCCTGTGGTATCGCTTTGCTCATTACTTTGCAGCAACTACTTTATCGTCAGCGATGCGCTTACCATGGTTAGGTACACAATCGGATGAGTTAATTATGCGCTTGATTAAATATATATGTATGACGACATTGTCTCTTGGTTTTCCTCAAAGTAAGGCGGGTTGCATCCAAATAGGCTTATTTTAAAATTTTGAAATTCGGGACGTAGCAGTCCTCCCTTCTTAAAATTATCATCGTCCTCGATAAAAGTTTCTGTAGGAAAAACAAGCGACGATTTTTCAATTTTTTTTTCACTATAGGTGTGTAATTTCTCCTTTGTAGTCAGGTTACATCTCTCGTGCGGGCGGCTATAATGAATGGTGATGTCACCGTATGCAGTTGTGGTTCCGTTCGTCTTATCTGTTTAGTCGGAGCGTTGTTATCTAACATATTAAAAAGTATATTAATACTTTAGTTAAATTACTAGTTATGGGTATTAATTATAGTCATTCTGATGCCATCTCGAATGAAAACAGCATTTTGTAGAACCGAGTGACAAAGAGTTCTTTCTTTTCATAATCTACCTAATGAATTTTCTCAATAAGTAATATAATTTCTATTATTAGTTTTTGATTTCTTGATTGCTTGGGTAAAATTACTCACTTACGTCTTTTTTTACCAAGAGCACACAAGATAGAATTTTTTTTTTCTTATGACTTATCAAAATATGGTGGTTGCAACTCTTGATTATGTTTACGTTAGAGGAATAATTATTGTGAGTATGTAATAGTAATTTTATAGTAATTCTATAATAATTTATAATATATATATTAGGGTGGCCCAAAAATACACATTTTGGAATTTTCAACCCGCGTTGACGCCAAATTGTTCTCTCGTAGAAACAAATAAATGCATATTTTTTTATTTTGGAATGAAATGATTTTTAGTACTTTGTAAATCAATTTTTGTGTCTTATGGAGTTTAGCACGTAAAACTTATACTTTGTTTACTTCATTGATTTTGTTCAAGAAGTTACAAATCAATTTATTTACCCTTTTATAAACTTGTTCTCTTCTCAGTAAAGATGCATTTTGTCAAATTTTAATACACCAACAAAGTTATAAAAAAATTTAAGACGCCTTGAAAGTAGCATATAATTACAATCTTTGTAGACTCGTAGCGAGCCTTTAATATGATTTTTTAACTTGAAATTTTCAAGAAGCATTTATGAGGATATTGAGAACAGATTTGTGAAAAAAATGTTCATTATTTTTTTAATTATAGTTTTGAAGCGATTACGAAAATGAGTGAAAATGAAAAATTTCAGTCCAGCAGCAGCTTTTCTCCGATCCTGAAGAATTTATGGCAGCTAAGTTGAACTCAGAGTGGCTTATTGTTAAAGGCTTAGGACTTCCAGATGCAGGCTCGACCATAAAGCTCCCTGATACAGGCCCAAACCTGTAATCCAGCACATTTCCCCAATTTTTTTCGCACTTTCAGGGGAACCAACTAATTTTTTTACAATACCCGCACCCTAGGGGATACTTGATTTCAATGAGTTGAATAACAGAGTAATAACACTAAAACTGCCGTCTGGGTTAAATCACAGGGCTCGCATCAGGTTCTCTAGAAACTTTCCTCTTTTAATTCGTACGGTAGGAGAAAACTTCAAAATACTTTACAACGTACTGAAAATCATTTTACTTCAAAATAAAAAAAGATGTATTAATTTCTTTCTACGAGAGAACGATTTGGCGTCGACGCGGGTAGAAAATTCCAAAATGTATATTTTTGGGCCACCCTAATATATATATATATAATTAAAAAAAAGTTAAACAACCACCGCAGGGTACCACTAAGAGCAACTGCCATCTAAAAAGAAAATGTCAATAGCCCCCAGTAGAACCGCGGTAAAATACACCTATGGCCACGTCTCACATCCGTGAGATGGGTGGTCACAGGACACGACGAAATCACAACGACAGGCCGGCGAAACCCTCGTGTGTCTTGAGGACACGAAGCGACCCAAGGATGACAACATTCAGCATCCATCTGGCAAGTGCCTTGGCATATTTTTGGCACGCGGGTATGGCTTTAAGGTTACGAACCAGTGATAATTTAGCACCTCCGAGAGCACCTATCACAAGGACAATTACTCGTACAGAATATTTTGGGTGCAGTCGTTGCAGCTCTCTTTTAAGGTCTTGATACCTCTTTTTCATTCTTCTTTGCAGTGATGTTGTATTCGGACGGAGCCGAGAATTCGATCACGAATATAGTTCGTTTCTCGAAGTCTTGGAGAACAATGTCAGGCCTCGAGTGCGCAACAGAGACTGCTGCCCGAAAATCGTAGTTCCAGAAAATCTGGCACTTCTCGTTTCGAAGAATTGACTCTATATCCCTTGGAGCATTCGGCAGGGCAGGGCAGGGTCGTGACCAACACCGTAAGAGCGACAAAGGTGGTAATAAAGTACTCTTAGGGCCGTATTATACCTATAGATATACGTTGTTCCTGCGTGGGTCGGACACCCCGATAGCATGTGTTCTAGGTACTCAGCGTGTGCATGACACGCTCTGCACCTATCACTGGGAACTTCTCGACATAAAATGCGGCCACGGTATGCTAAGGTGGAGATGACACCGCCCTGGCATGCGAAAATAAAGCCCTCTGTACCTGAATTGAGCCCTGATGATTTGAGGAAAGCAAAAGTTTGCTCCTTCGACAAGGACTGTTTTTCTACATTTCTGTGAAAGTTTCCGTGCATATGCTTGTCGAGTAGCTCTTGGTGAAATTTTCCAAACTCTGCTTTCTTTACTTCGGCATGTAGACGTGAAGCATCTAGATAAAGTAATGAACTTTCCTCACTTCTGATGTTAAAATTCAGGCCAAGGGTGTCGGCAGCTTGCTCTGCGGCTTTGTAAAGGAACGCTCCTTCGCCAATCATCGCGTGGTTTCTGACCATCTTTAGGAGAGGATCTCTGCCATTCGCAACGATGTAAGCTGTACTTAGAACGATTCGGTTATGGAGACACTGGAGATTCTGAAGTCCGCGTCCGCCTTGCCGGCGTGAAATGTATAATCGCGGAACTGACGAATTGATATGCAAGATTTTATGCATATGCATGATCTTACGTGTGGTGACATCAAGGGCCTTAAGCTCGTTCTTCGTCCATTGAACCACCCCAAACGAGTAGAGTAGAACCGGGACGGCAAGCATGTTAGTCGCAGATACCTTGTTCAACGCCGACAGATTGGAAGACCAAATCTGTCGAAGAAGATGCTTGTATCTGCTTCGGAGAGACTCCTTCACGGATGTTACGTCCTGAATGCGGCATAGATCTTCAGGTCATCCATATAAAATACATGAGTGACCTTATGCTCACGCTCATTAGTGTCGCCACAGAAGTATCCAGGAGAATTTCGTAGTGCGAGATAGAGGCAGAAGTGTGATGCAAAAAAGCAGAGGGCTCATACTATCCCCTTGAAAGACGCCCCTCTGGAAGGTGACGTTGTTCGTCGTCAGACGATAATTCCTAGACGTGATGGTAAATCCAGTTTTCAAAAGAGGCATCAATCTCTCTATGCATCTCACTATGTGTGGATGTACCTTCAAACTTTCCAACAGACGGATGATAAGTCTATGAGAGGTTGAATCGAAAGCTTTCCGGTAGTCAATCCAGGCCATTGACAGGACGCGCTGATGGACTGTAGCGTCTTTACAGACACACCTGTCAATTAGCAGGTTCTCTCGACAGCCTGTTACACCTTTTTTCGAGTCACGTTGTTCGTACATCTCTCGCCATACAGGCTAAATTGGTCGAACAATCCTGTTGTTTAGGACAGCTGTAAAGATCTTATACAGTGTGTTCAAACAAGTTATTGGCCTGTAATTCTCTGTTTTGGACAAGTTGCCTTTTTTCGGTAGGAGTATAGTGCGTCCTAACACCAGCCACTGCGGAATGGGCGTCTTCGACTTTAAATATGAGGTGAATATGCGGGCCAAATGTTGGTGTATAAAAGTAAACTTCTTCCACCAAAAGTTCTTGATACAGTCTGGTCCAGCAGCAGAAAAGTTCTTCGTGCCTCTGAGTGCTTTTTTCACCTCTTCGGCAGTGACTGATGGACACTCCTCCTCAGATTTTATGAGGTTGTCGCAAAACTCCTTGATGCGGCTGATATTGTCGGTATCTTCTTTCAACTCTAGTGTTTTCGGGATCTTGTAAACCTCTCTCCAAAAAGTCTCAACCTCCTTGGGCTTGGGTGGATTTTTTACAAAAACAGGGGGATCACTGAAGAGGCGTGATGGGTCAGCGAGAAACTGTTGATCCTCCCTGATCCATCTCTCCCTCTTCTGTATCCTCCTCCTTGCGTCAGATAACAGCCGTATTTTGTCAACAATATGCTATTTGATTGTCAGCAGCTTTGACTTGTTTAGTGTGTGATTCAAGATCCTTAGTTCTTGGGCGAACTTTCGAATCCTTTCCGTGAACGGTCTTCCAGATGTTATGTAGTCAATCACACATTGAACACGGGACGCATTCTGTCTTGCTCATCCGATTTTCTTGTTCAGTTGATGCAAGCGTCTTCTGGTCTTCTGATCCATCGTCGGTTTCAGCCTTCGACTTGAATCAGCCAAAGCTCTCGCAGCACCATAAACTGAGCAATTGATGGTCCAGAGGTCGGAATCTTGCTAGATATCTCCACGAAGGGAGGCATCCATTTCAGCAAGATCTTGAGGCTTTTGATGTTCCTTCTTGTACTGAAATTGCGATCATCTTCCAGAAGGTGCCTGCTTTCTGCGGTTGGTCTTAATGTCGTTTCATCTTCGTCTGCAGCTTGTTCAAGCAGCGGCTGAGGAAGCGCTCCGCGTACATATCCATTTTTCCGGAGGTAGTCGGCTTGATTTCGTAAAGACTGATGCGAAACGTGCTGAAGCTCTGGGTGTTTCTGGCACCACAGAGTATGCATACGCGCCATAAAGCCTCCGCGAACAGGGATAATGCTGGCATCGTAGCAGTCTAGCACGTCATTCTTAAATTGATCCGTCCACTCAATGTGGGCGTTTCGCCGGTTTGTCGTCGTGTTTCCATTTAAATTATTTTCAGCACCCCGAACTCTAGGATGATCGGCATTGTTTGCCGATCCATTGTCGAGTGCTCTGCGCGTTCGATCGTTTTGAACCGCATCTACAACATTTTGGTGGTTTGGTGGTTTCATTGTTGTTCCCACGAGCAGCTAGGGAAAGGGTTCGTCCATCCTTGTAGAGCCCCGCGTGCAAGGATAAGGCTGATACTCTTGAGATGTCGCCCGGTATCCCAGAGTCACCGTTAAAGACACCTCACCCAGCTGCCATGCAGCTTTCGCCATTGTTGTTACGCCTTCGCTTAGGGGTTATTCCTTCGGCAGCATCCCTGGAAAATTGTCCGCGAATGCTTATTAATTATTGTAACCATATTCAGCAGAAACCCTTGGTACAGGGACCCTCTATCCGCAACCCGAGGACGCGTTCGGTGGCTTTGTCATACGCCCTTCGGTTCTATTCCAAAGGAATCGAAACCGAAACTAATATATATATATATATATATATATATATATATATATATATATATATATACAGAGAGACCAAAAAAATAGTAGTCATACTCATAAGTGCGAAAGAGATGCTGTTATGCGCCATCTACTAGTGTCTCACTTGCACTCACACTACTATGAAGTTAACCTTACGGTTGAATCTACAGATCTTCTTCTATGCCATTCAAATGTACTTTTTTGAATGGTTTATTGGTTGTTTTCTTGTGTTGAATTATGGATGGTAACATGGCTTTCCATCACCATTTTCTTTTGAGTGTTCTCATCTTGTTGATGGCGTTCCCTTGCTTGTGAGGTCATATCAGGATAGGATTGCATTTCATATATGGGACTGCCATAATAAATGATGACGTCATGCATATAGTTGTGATGCAGCTCGTCTTATCTGCTTCTTATTCGCCATTTTGTGTTCATTACAGGCGTTCCTTTCGCTATGCAGGTGTAGTCTCATTATGAAAATATTATATTTCATGTGAGCAGCGACCATAATGAAATGGTGACTTCATCATACAAAATTAAATGTATAGCCTTCCTTTATATTGAATTGGAGATTCTTCTTCCGGTGGAAACAGCCTCAAGGAGGCCAGTTACCAGGATGATGCAGCATGCTGTCACGTTCTTTCCATAGTATTGCCTTTCCCGTCAAAAAAAGTATCTTGACTGGAAAAACTTTCGATGACGTTGTGTTCATAGTTTTCTTGTATATCAAAGCAACGTTGCGACATCTGTAGTGTAGACCACTCGTCACTTGAACAGCTTGTCCAAGTGATTACATTTTCTTGCTTCTGAGGATTTTGCAACTGATTGAGAGATAGGAAATTTCATCAATCTTGTTTGTTCACATGTAATTTTAGTGCATCCCAGAATCTAATTAACAGCATTTGTTATTGCTATCAAATCTTGGATATTTCGTGTAATTCGGAATTTGTTTACTACTCTTACTTCTATACACGTGTGTATGAGTATATACAAAGTTACTAAAGTTTGATAATATAAAGGCTAAAGTCATTATTTCGATTTTTAGAGATTGTGATCTCTTTCCTTTACTTAAAATGTGGTTTGCCTTAAGAAAATTCGAAAGTATGATTTAGTGTACTTGACAGTACCAATTTGGGTTGTATTTTACTGTGTTTTCGTGCTTGACATCAAAATTCCTATAATTAATTTCCATTGCACACACAAAACAATGTGGACCAAGTCAATTCGTTTACTTTTCGAAAAATCTGCATACAAATTTATATGAAGACATTTTCATAAACAACATTTGCAATTTAGTTAAAATATATAAGGTAGTACATTTTATATGAAATATAGATAGATAGATGGACAGATAAACGTTTATTTTTCAGCATGCTGGCCTTAAAAAATTGACTTGCTTACACTTCCATTTTGTACAGAATTTTCTTAAAACTAACATCCATCCATTCCTTATCTCTAAGACCGCACGCTCTTATCACCTTGCCTTCCTCGCTTCGCCTCTCTCGCGTGTCCCTACTTTCTCGCATTGCCTCGCTTGCCAACCTGTGTTTTCGCGGCTAATACCTACTATTTATCTACTATTTACAATATTTACAACTGATTTATATCTACTTCCTCTGCTATTTACAAGATTTTCTTCTCCGTTCCTCTTTCTTATTCCTTCTCTTCTTCTCCATCTTACCCAACACTCTCTTCGCCCATGCTACTGCCCTTCCCCCCCCCCCCCTTTCATGCATGAATACCTTCATGCTTATCCCACTCCTTTCCACCTCTACGCACTCCTCCAACCAGTGCTCCACTCTTGCATTCTCTTTTCCACACAGTTCACACAACCCCTTCTCCCGAGAGAGCCAGAATCTATTGAAACCCTCCATGCACCCACAAATCATCCTCGCTATAAGCTCCTGAAATCCTTTCTCTCCTTTCTCACATAAATATTGCGCTCTTGCTCTTGGCATAATCCACACATAGTTCCCATTAAACCTTGAATCTCTTATTCTCTCTTCCCCTTCTGTCTTCTCTCTCCATGCCGTTTTTCTTAACCAACTCATATACCTTCCTCCCTTCCTCGTGCATCCTTCTCACTTCATCCATCTGCAGTCCATTAGTTATAAAGTACCTTTCCCTCTCAACCTCCATCTTTCCACCCCGTCTCCTGTTCTCCTTCTCCCGCCAACAATCCCTAACCAGCCTACTTCCTCCCTCTTCCAAAAATTTCTCCTCATATTTACACTCCCGGCTACCTGCTAGAATCCCTACACTCGTTCTCCCCGTCTCCCTCCTGACAATATAATTAGGCTTGTTCCTTGCCAACCCCAGGGTTTACTTTGCATACCTCTCCTGCCTCATAACCACATTTGCCCTCTTTTTTCTCTCTTTTATGAGACCATCCACTCTCTCATTCCTTCGAAACACGAAGCCCAGGTACGCAAACTCTTTCACTTCCTGCACCTCCTTTCTCTTCCACTTCCACTCCCCTCCCTTATTCCTTCCCCCTCATTTTCTGAACACCTCAACCTTGGACTTTTCCGAATTCAGCTCTAACCCCTTCTTATCCAGGTATCTTCTTAACCTCTTCATCATCTCCTTTAAGGCCTCCTCGCTGCTTGCCAGCAACACTATGTCATCTGCATACGCTAGTGACCAAATTCTAATCCCTCCTATCCTGACTCCTCCACCCACCCCGGCCTCCAGCTTACTCTCCATATCCGCAATAAAAATTGCAAAAAGCGTTGTGCTAAGTGGACACCCTTGCCTTAAACCCCTATCCATCTAGAATCCCTCCGGAATCCCTTCCCCTCCTCTTACCTTGTCTTTGGTCTCTTAATATATCTCCCTTCTCCTCTCAATCAGGCGTCTCTCCACTCCCCTATCCTCCATCGCCTCCCACAACGTCCCCCTATCCACCGAAGGAAACGCGCCTTTGAGATCCACAAAAAACGCGTACACTCTCGTCCCCTTCTTCGCTACTTCTCTATCCACCACGTGCTGCAGAACGTAGATATTGTCGATAGTACTCCTACCCGCCTTTAACCCCGCCTGGGTCTCCGGCAATATTCCTTTCCCCTCGACATCCTTCCGCAGTCTCTCTGCCACCACTGCGGTGGTGTAGGCGACGGTGCACCGTCGCGTATACTTTGTACGCTGTATTCGTTAGCGTAATCCCTCTATAGTTTCCCTGTCGACCCCTATCTCCTTTCTTATACAGTGGCACTATTAACCCTTCTCTCCACCCTCCTGGGAGTCCCTCGACCTTCATACTTTCTTCACTACCTCCTTCAGCCTCTCCCTAACCTCGTGTGTACTAAACAGCCATGCTTCGTTCTCTGCCCCATCCAGCCCTGCCACTTTTGACCTTCTCAACTTCCTTATCTGCTTCTCTCTCTCCTCGTCATTCAACTTCTCCATCGCTGCCTCCCCCGTTCTTCTACTCCCCTCATCCCTCTTCCTTGAATCTGAGCCCTGGAATGATTCTTTAAAAAACTCCCTCCACTCTTCACTCCCAATCTTCTCGCTAACCCCCACTCTATGCTTCCTAAACCTATTTATTATCTTTCAGACGTCGACTTCACCATTCCTTTTTTCTTCTTTCTAAATACCTTCTTTTTCACACACTCTTTCACCTTCTCTTTCACATCCTCCCATATCTCTTCCACCGACTCCCCTCCAAAGCGTACATTTCCTAGCTGCTCCTGATACTTCTCTATCGCCTCCCTCGTCCAGGTCACCCTCTCGCCTATCGCGACTTCTTTCTCGCCTTGTCTTCCGCCTCCCTGCCCTCTTATTCACAGACTCAATGGCAGATGGCCTGATTCCACCCTCTCCTCTACTGCGAATTTTTCCGTCTCCTCCCATCCTTACATATTCATGACCACATAATCTATCATCGATACCCCCACCTTACTTAGATATATGCATTTTCCCTCTTCGTCCCCAGTTGCCATACCACTCGCTACTGCCCACCCTCTATCCTCCATCCAGTCCCTTAGAATCTCCTCCTTTTTATTTATTATCTTATCCTTCGATTTCCTTTCGAAGCTCTCCCCTTCCCTGTAAAGGCCGCCTTCACTTCCCATCCTCGCATTAAAATCCCCACACAGTACTACCATACCCTCCTCTCTTTCGCCTAGCAAGTCTTCCACCCTTTCTTTAATTCTTTCCATCCCATCCTTATTGTACACTGTCACAAACTTACACGCTATCCCTCCTATTTTTACTTCCCTCATTTGTACTCCCTCCCTCTGTTCCTCTCCATGAACTTCTTACTCTAATCCATCTCTAACCCACGTTATAATTCCCCCACTAGCCCTTCCTTTTTTCTTCTCCCTGACCGCCTCCTGGAGTCTCCACTTATACCCCCTTGGCAGCTTTGGCTCTATTCTATCCCATACCTTTCTTTCTACCCACGTCTCTACAAGTCCCACAACATCAAATTCCGGGATATACCTCCAGAACGCCTCATCCTTCTTCTTTATCCCTGTTACGTACCAATACAGCACCTTCACTACTCCTTCATCCTGCATTGCCCCCACCCCCCTACTTCCTACGAAACAAATTCCCCTGCACTTTCTTCAACACCTCTTTCTCCTCATCCCACACCCACATTTTCTCGTCTACTTTTATTTTTCGATATCTTAGTTTCACCGATCTCCCTTCACTCCTCTCCCTCCTAGTCCTGTCGTTCAGCATTCTCTGCACATCCCTTTCCTTTCCCGTTAAATCGTGATCGATGAAAACTCCCTTATCCTTTATCCTATTCGTATTTCGCATTACCCCCAACTTTTCTTCCCAACTCTCCAACTCCACCACCGCCACTTCCTTGTTCTTTCTCCCTTTAACCCACCCATCGCCCTTAACCTTTTCCTGTCCGCCCTCCCCTCCTTCTCACTCCCACGCTCTCCCACTTTCTCTTCTATCATATTAGCTACCTTCTCCCAATTACCTATAATTTCGCTCCCCCCACCTCCGTCTCCTACTTCCATTTCCGTCCTGCCCTCCATCTTCTCAAGCCTTTTTTTCGTCCTTTCCTTCCACACACTAATTTCCTCTTCCATCTGCTTTATTTTAACTTCTTTTTCTTTCCTTTCCCTCTCTAACCCTTCTACTCTCTCCCTCAGCTCTTTCACCTCCTTTTCCCATTTCTCATCTCTAATTCTCAAGTCCTGCCTCATGCCTTCCATCTGCCCCTTACGTCCAGTCTCAGCCCCCTGATCTCGTCTATCAGCATCCCGAGAGCCCCCTTCTCCACATTTCCCTCCATTGGGGGGGGGGGGGGGGGGCCTACCAGTTCTCGCGCTTTTTTTAGACGGACTCTCTACCTCGCTTTTGTCTGGACTCTCTTGGCTGTCTCTCTTCCTCTTCAAGAGATCCTCCCCGTCTCTTGCGCTCGACGTTCTCTCCCTCACCTTTTCTCTTCCTTCGTTTCCACCGTCCCACTTTCTCCCTCTCCTAGACGTGCCACTAGACACCGAGCCACGCGCTATTGGCCGTCGTGGCACGTGGAAAATTTCCTCCCCGTCTATGTCACTACCAGTACTCTCACTGCCTTTTTTCTATTCCTCACAGCCCCTGCAGACACCCCTTTCTCTCACTTAACAGCTCCCCAAATTTTCGAGCACCACCCTTGACCCTGGAAGGCCCAAGACTCCTGACCACAAATTCCCCCGATTCCTTGCTAACCTAACCTCACTTTCTCAATTTACTTAAATCCCACCTCACACCTACGCTCAAGATTACTTTTTATCTCCCCAATTCACCCACACAACCCTACTCACCTCCTCGGCTTCCACCCTCACACTCCACTCACACCTACCACACAAATTCCGTAAAATCCTCTCACCACCTGAAACTAAACACGTTCTCACTTCCGCCACCAACATGCAAGTCCTTATATCAAATATAATATGTAGGTCGGTACAGCAGTTGCTTAAAACTCAAAGTGCTTTTATTCCTTTAAATCTTGTCAATTATTCGCAATTGAGGTAATTAACTTAATTGCTTTTTGTAATTAAAGTGTAAGTTTTGCTAAAATTGGTCGAAATTCAATGTGAGTACAGTTAATCGTAAATTAGAGCTGATATTTATTTAGCGTAATTGAA
Organism: Andricus quercusramuli; assembly: GCA_932178445.1. Classification (NCBI taxonomy): domain Eukaryota; kingdom Metazoa; phylum Arthropoda; class Insecta; order Hymenoptera; family Cynipidae; genus Andricus; species Andricus quercusramuli. The sequence continues at coordinate 45,128 of CAKNXH010059162.1, forward strand.
CTTTTGACTTCAAAGTCAATTATCTTTTCGGTTAGCTGGTAGAAGGTATCATGTTTTTTAATTTTTAGGAATCGAGAATTGCTACTAAACTTATCTAGATTTTGTGTAAAATGGAATTATCCAAATGATTATTATAAATTTATATGAAACTTAGAAATTACGTTCCTAATATCGATTTCATGATCTTGAGGTATTAATATTATTACACATTGGTTGTTTGAAGCTAATACCATTTTCAACATTGTTCCTTGAGTCTCATTGTTCAGTATCAGGAATCTGTTTCTCTAAAGTAGTGATCCCTTATTGAACTACACATATGTCCTTTATTAATTCAAAGAATCGAACTCCTTAAATGTATTATTTTAACAAAATAATTTTTATTCAAACATTCGAGTAAATTAATTTCTTTGAACTCAAAAGGTCCAGCTTGATTTAAATTTTAGCTGTTTTTAAAATGCATAAATTAAAATTTTTTTGGAAAATGTAATAATCTAAATAGCTTGGTTCAGACTCACTTGTTCTCTTGTCTGGTTATTCTGGAGAGAGAGAGAGAGAGAGAGAGAGAGAGAGAGAG
>CAKNXH010059162.1:45801-97791 GCA_932178445.1 Andricus quercusramuli
TCTTTCGTCTAGGTCCTCTATATCTATCCTTCAATTCTTCCCTCACAATTTGTCAAAACTGGTACGTCTGGCACGCAACTCGCACTCTGCTTGCAACGGGGGCGCATATCGTGGTTTGCCATTAATTACAGCTCCTCGGGGACCCTGCTTTACCTAAGGCTCCGCTTGATTTTTGTGACAGAATAAATACGGATTGTGGTGGTTTGTTTATTTGCCACATTGGGGGTCGAATGTTTTTTTTAAATGTTTGATGGAGATTCTACTTGTTCCGGATCGTATGCATATTTATTTTGTTCACTAGTTTCTTTTTAAGTTTCGAGTTCATATACTTCGATTTCAGCTCTGTGTATAAACAAGTTCATTCTTTGATCGAATTCCGTTTCGCTATCTGGTTCAAGTTCTTCTACGGTTTTCATTTTGAACTTTTGTTTTGATTCCACTCCTTTATAATCATTATTTGTTCTTGCGCACTTTTTGACTCCCTATCGATAAAAGGATTATGTTTCAAAGGGTTCGAATGAGTAACTATATGATCATGCCGAAATGAAATTTTTACCTTTTCTTGTCGGAGGTATTCTCTTCCTAGAATTCCATCTGTGTGTAGAGGAAAATCTGGAGAAACAACGTGAAAAACTACCAAGGATTTTTCTATAGGTAGTCTTATTGTGCCTATAGTGCAAATTCTTTGTTGAGTTAATCCTGTTATATCTATGGATTCATCTTCGTTTACTAATAATTCTTCGTCTAACGAATTAAATTTTATAATATTAATATCGGTTCCTGTATCGATTAAAAAGGAAACTTTTGTTTTATTGAAACTAGTGGATGAAAATTCTACTGCTGAGGATTCTAAATTGAATTTTGAATCTAAATTTGTCCGTCTGTCCTCATGATTTGTACGCTTGTGTGCACTTCTAGTTCTGCATGCTCGTTGTTGCGTCTGTACAACGAACGGATTATTAGTTTAAATTGTCTGTTTCTGTTGAAACGGATACTCGTATGGAGAAATATGATTATACAGATAACTGTAAAATTCTTGCGTGTCTGAATTTGTGTTTGGTTTTGGATGATAAGCTTCAAAGGGGTGTGCAGTCGTTGAAAACCGAATATGAGGACTAGGATTATGATCATATGAATCCAAATAACTGGGGTGAGAAGATCTTGATTCATGATAAGTGTTTGTAGGATATTGAGAATTTAACGGCTGTCTTGCTTCGTACTCCAGCGCGACTTTTAAAGCTGCGTTTAAACTCAGAGGGTTACGTGCTTCTACTAAGCTTGATATACTATTCGGTAAACAACGTTTGAAAGCTTCGAGGGCACAATCATTTAACGGGGCTAGGAGTTTTTCAGCATTCGGATATTTATCTTCAAGAGCCGCTCGAGCTCCTGATTTAAGAAGAATGACTCTATCGAAAAATTCACTTACATTTTCCTCTCGATTCATTCTCATTGTCGAAATCTCATGTGAATAACATGAGTGCGTTTTACGGGGTGCAAATCGCTGTTTCAGGTATTTAATTAAATCATTAAGAGTCGCAAAATTCCTTCCGTGAATACTATCTCTGGCCGCGCCCTTTAACCAAGCTAAAACCGTTTTAAGATACTGTGTTTCGCAATTAGTTGGTACAGACGATTCTCCATTTATTAAGTCCTGAATAAAGTCCCTAACGGGCATGTATAACCCCTTGTTGTACGGCGAAACACTCTACCATGGATGTTATCATGGCATCATTGAGGTTACGATTAAAACTTTTAACGCTCTTAGCTAAAAACGCTAAATGACATAAAAGGGTAATATGCTGTAGCTAGTTATAGGTATATTGTAAACACAAGTTATAATCTTAACCTTCGCCCCCACCACCTATTTTTTCAATCGAATTCCCTACACCGGGTCAAATTGACCCGACCACATTTTTGATCAGGCATCATTTTAAAACGGCTTAACCAATTCATTTGAGAAAAATCACAGATATACTATAACTATTGCAGAATTCGGTGGTATAAATAAAAAATACCAACAAAATTATTTAATCACCAAAAAAAAATTTTTAAATTTTTTTTTTTTTTTTTTTAATTTTTTTTTTGAAAAAAACGCATTTTAGTTTCAAAATGTCGGGCGCGCCAATTTATGAATTCCCTGAAGGTATACGCAACCAAACTTGAGGTACGGGTCAATTTGACCCAGAAGTGGGAGCGAAGGTTAAACGCATATTAAAAGAATAAAAAGTGAAATTTGCAATTAATAAGTGAAAATCCTGTATCTAATCAAATGTTTTTCCAGCTTATGGTCAATGACAGGCTGGTAATTACTTCAAAATTATAAAGATTGTATTTTTAATTTATTTGAATTGTTTAAATGTCGAAAAGCTTGTAATTTTTGAATTAATTAATTTTATACTTCTTTAATAAAAATTAAAATGATGTTAGTTCGAGGAACGATCTAAAACGCGATTGTTGATGGTAGGTTTATGATGGCAGAGCTTGCAAGCACGCGAAGTATACCAACGCCTACCCATGCAGTCCGAACTTCGCCTTGCCCCGAAGGTGACCGTGCAACGTATCTAAGATGGACCTATACTCTCGAGTGCCAATAAAGTGACTATCTTAAAAGTACACTGAAGTTAAATTGTTGATAAAAACACTGAATTTAAACGGATGTGACAATCCCACCGCTGTCACCAAATCAGCTGTCACGTCCCGAGCAAAAGGCGAGGGTAGTATGGTTTGTGGGTTTGTGTGTCACTTATCAGCCCTACGCGGACTGTCTCAGATTACAGTGTTTAAATGAGTGAGAGATAATCGCTTTAACTATTCATTTATTGTAAAGAATAAGAACAGAATTGAGAGTTACATAAAATCAATTTACATATACCTTTCTCTGCTTGAAAGGGGTTGCCATGTCGGTGTACGAGCACTTTTCAGTAGTGGTAGTGCGATACAGGGTCCTACAGCAGATACCCAATCCACACTTGAGTTGTTTTCGCGAACGTATAACGTTAACTACTTTAAGTTTGAACTTGAAAGTGCACGAAGTATTCAGAGTATTACTTCGGTCACAATGAGATAGAAGCAATAACTTTGCCAAAGTGATTCGTTAATCGTAGCTCGAGGTGAACAGTATGACTGCCGGAAACGTAAGAAAATTGACAGAGATGGCTCTGGGATTTGTATATGATGGGTTCTCCATGCTAGGGATAGGGGTAATGACTACTCGCCGACAGTCACGTTCGAACTTTTGAAATTGGCACGTTTCTAACTTTTGAAAAAGTCACGTTTCTCACTTTTGAAATCGGCACGTTTCTAACTTTTAAAATCGTCATGTTCCTATTGACAATATTACCCATATCTAGTCCCGCGCAGTGATTATACATATTAATATGTTTGATTACATTAATATCAAATTGAGAGCGAGACTAGTGTGTGATTAATAATATTGAGCGTTGAATGATTTACGCTTGTGTGTGTTGACTTACGCGAGCGACCAATATGTAAGTTCCCTCTGCTGACACTCTTGGTTACCGATTACCTCATCTCTTACTCTTTCAGGAATATGAATTCTACTACTAACTTAATCTTATTCAGTAATTTTGGTCAGACACTTTCGGTTACAATGTGTCTGACCACTCACTTGAGCCTTCACTTGCGCACTACATGGTGTGCTGTTTCAGGTGAATCACTTGTTGACTTTGAATCGTTACTTTTCTACCATACATATTCATGTATACATACTTATAAGTCTACTTCATTATTCGACATATTCAGTTTATGAACATATATGTATGTATGGATTATTTGTTAATATTGAATTATCTTTAGGTCGATGAATTTCTTATAAGGTTCCTTTCAATTACCGTGCGTTATTAAATTATCGGTATCCTCCGAGTCTGTACCCTCCTGTGTTATCGCACCTCTCATTACCTTGCGGCATCTACTTTATCGTCAGCGATGCGCTTACCATGGTTAGGTATACGATCGGATGAGTTAATTATGCGCTTGATTAAATATATGTATGAGGAAATTGTCTCTTGGTTTTCCTCAAAGTAAGGCGGGTTGTGTCCAAGTAGGCGTTATGTAAAATTTTAAAATTCCGGACGTAACATTAGTCGCTTGCTTCCTAATGGCCTAGGTAGTTTCTTACAGTGCGACAGGTGTTCAATAAACCACCTTCTGAGCTGCTGCCAGTTCCCTACTGACTCATAAGTTTTCAAGATGTTCAGTGCATCTTGCGTGCACATTGCCTGTAGCCGAAATCACAATAGGATGAATAAGATGCATTTTTCACATTTCTCCATATTGCCTTTACTTCATGCCATAGTTCGCTATACTTATGAATCTTGGTTGTATAGGTTTCCTGCAAATTTCGGTCAAGTGGACAAGCAATGTCGATGATGTAAACTTTTCCACCTTTTTTTTCTCGCATCACGAATTCGAGTCGGTTGGCTCGGATGTAATGATCCGTCTGGATAGTCACACCCCAATATAAGATGTAATTTTCTTTTTCTAAAACGGGCATTGGAATGTATCTATAGAAAGGCATCCATTCTGTTAAGAATACTAGGTTTAGGGCAAGTTGTTGATGTATAATGCGGAAGCTTAGGCGCCGCCATGATACTAAGCGGGCATTTAAAGGTTTCGGACTATGTCGTTAAAATGTACACTGTGATACTAAATTTTAATGTGAAATTGAATGAAAAATATGTGCCAGGTTCTGAATTACAGCATAAAAAGGTAGACGAAAACACTATTTTCCAGTTAAAAGGTGGTTAAAGTGCAAAAAACAATGTACCAAAGAGAAAAATCAACAAGTTATTGACCGGCATGTAGAATGCAGGTCATTTTTACATTGTGTTTAGTGGCATAGTTGGAATAGTTCAAAAATAGTGTTTTACATAAAAATTAAATTATCTGTAATGATAAAAACATATATAAAAAAGGTTGATAAAGCATTTTCAAAGAAATGCAGTTGAAAATGAATTAATAGCTGCGATTATAAGTGGGTTGTCAGTTTTGAAATTTATGTAGCTCGCAAAATACATAAGTAAGGGTAACTTTTCACGGAGCTCGACTTTTAATTTTTCATTCAATTAATATTTCACATAGGGTTCGCATCTAGATTCTCGGCCAATCACATTTGCCATAAACCAACAAGGTAGCTGGAAATGAATACTATGTAAAATATTAATTCCACGATTAATTCAGAATCCATGGTCCGTGAAAAGGTACCCTAAATGCAAATGATTTCATTTTTAACTTATTCATAAATAAATTGATATCTCACAAAATGCAATGAGCAAATATAATTGTCATTGTTTACGTTCTTTATGCTGGAAAAATACTAGTCCCTGCAGGCACATAACCTCACTCACATATATCACTTTCACTGCATTCCGCGCAATTTTTAATATGCATTTTAAGTGCATCATCGGGAATGTTACCCTTTTGAAATATTAAACAGGGTTTTGGAAATGAAATAAAATAATAGTTACATTCCAAGTACGACTTGTACCGACTGTTACTTTTACAATTTCCATATCAGCATTTCTTGGTCGCACCAACCTTTTTTTTATGGATTTTCTCCTGGTAAATCAGACATTTTTTTCGTGGGAAGTGTTTTAACTTCTAATTGCTCGAAATATTTTTTTTGCGTTGATATTTACTATTGCCACATACGTCTCAGGGAGGAATGGTACGAAACTTACGGAAGTGCTATATTTTTTTCGCGCTTGCGCCGCATCGTTTTCTTAAATGAAAAGGTCTATTATGTCGGTTCGTATATTCTCTTTGAGCCATTACGCGACAATCACCAATAACGTGCTCGATGGATTCTTTGGTACCACCACATAATCGGCACCGGTCAACCACGTCTTGATGTAACACGTGTTTGCGATAATTTCTGATGCTGACAAACCTGTCCTGAATCAAAATGACGAATCTTTTCATTTCCGGATACAGGATTCCCTTTCTCAGCCAAATATTGGATGCCCCACCATCCACTTCATGTTGATCTAACGTTTTGGGGTGCTCGCCGTGGATGGCTTACGAATTACTGTGGTGCATTCGGTGCTTCGTCATTTCTATGCGGGTGATTCCGTTTAATCGTTCGAGGTCGGTGTTCGACCATTTGATGAGCCCAAAGGAGTACGTGAGGACAGGGATGGCATAGGTGTTAGTTACCCTGGACTTGTTTGCCGAGTTAAGAGAACTCTTCAGAACCAATCTGAGTCTGGTAGTGAAGGCAGTCGTTAGGCTTTTCATAACTCTCGTATGCTGAATACCCTTAGATTCGAGAATACCCAGGTATTTATATGACTCGCCGTCAGCCATTGCCTGGATGTCATTCTCGAAATCGTTCTCTAGCTCTGCGATCCCTAATTCTCCTCTGGTTGAATGCACTGTTCTGCATTTATCTAGTCCGAACTCCATGTGGATATAATTGGAAAACTGCTTTGTGACTCAGATCACTTGCTGCAGTTTCTGGTCCGAACTAGCGTATAGCTCCAGATCATGCATGTATAGAAGATGGGTCACTTAAAAGCAATCCTCGTTATCATGTATTCGGAACCCATGAGACATGCCATTTAGTGCTTCGTTCAGTTGGTTCAACGATAAAAGGAACCACAGAACCACAATGCACCTTAAAGCAAACGATCCCGACGCAACTGAAACGTCTACGCCATCCGCTTCTGCTCCTTCTGTCCTAGAAGGTTACCGAGAGCGGGAAATTTACGCGAGATAACGTCGTGCAACACTGTTCCTTGGAGTCTGGTCTCTAGCCGCGGATGACCTTACGCAGCAGACGGGACAGTTCGAGATGAAGGTTTCACCTCCGGATACTTTTTTTTAGATCTACCAAACTTTGTAGAATATTATGAGGAACAGCGTTGAAGGACCAGATTAAGTGATCCCAGAAGGATAGCCTTTTACATCCGTTTCGTGATGGAATGAGCCTGAATCTGGCAAGCCGGAATCTTGTTGAGTTGGCTAAGAAATTAAGATTTCATACCTCCAAGACAGCCGATTATGAGAACTAAAAGATGGACTTTGTAGCCTTGATACAGCCAGTAGATCTTACACTGATCATTCTCCACAACGGATTCGAGTTCCCCCTAAGCATATGGCAAGACGGACAGTAGAGCAACACCATAGAAGTGCCTAAGATGGTAATATAACAATTTAAGAACCGCATTGTGACTCTCTATGTACCCGTAGCGTGCATATTTGGAGCATCAACTGAGAATATGTACCAAGCTCCTCTGCAGCCCTATCTGCGGCACGGTAAAGAAATGCCGGAGCATTGGCGACTTCATGTTGATGTGCGAGTCGCATGAGCTGGCTGAGTGCATGGCTGGTTCTGGCTGTAGCCAGAACCGTTCTTCGATGAAGACACTCTAAGCTTAACAAGACTCTACCCTCTTTATCTCGAGGGAGATATATTCGTCATACGAGAGATCTAGGATGAAGACTTCGATGGATTGTCATCATCTTGCGTGTGCTTCGGTCAAGTTGCTTCAACTCATCGACGTTCCATTTTACTACATCAAATGTGTAGAGCAGTATAGGAACGGCCAGCATATTGGTCGCTGTTGAAAGGGATCTTATTTTTTGCGTCCAGTGTTGCTTGATGGTCAACAGTTTACACTTGTTCGTCCTGTGATTTGCTTTCGTTTAGTTTCGAGTAAGTGCAGTAACTTTTGGAGTGAATTTTTTATTTTATGTTATGTAGCTAATCACGCACTGCACATCTGATGCATGCCGATTATTATGAGAGAAGTTGTAGGCTCCGGAAGCTACGATCATGGTTCCTTAAAGAAAAAAATCCCGAAGCAACTGGAACGTGTAAGTCATCCACTTCTGCTCCTTCTGTCCAGGTGTCTGCAGGTCTGCAGGTCTCTAGCTGCGGATGACCTTACTGTTTAACACGTTTGTTGCAGTAAAATGGAACGTCGATGAGCTGAAGCAACTAGATCGAAGCACACGCAAGATGATAACAATCCATCGAAAGCTTCATCCTAGATCTTCCGTACCTCGGATATATCTTCCTAGAGATAAAGGGGGTAGAGGCTTGCTAAGCTTGGAGTGTCTTCATCGAAGAACGGTTCTGGCTATACCCTGCTCAGTTCTAAATAGCACAGATTCCCTTATGCCACTCGTACATCAACACGAAGTCGTCAATGCTGCGGCGTTTCTATACCGTGCCGCAGATAGGGCCGGAGAGGAGCTTGGCCTCCCATTTGATTCCAGCGACACTACACATGGCCTAGCATTACTAACACCTCTGGTGCTCAAAAGTCGTATACAAGAAGCAGAATATACGCTTCTACTAAGAGAACATGCTGACAAACCTCTTCATGGTAAATTCAACGGCATCATACGTAGAGAAGAGCTCTCGATGGGTCTATCCAACATGTTTTTCAAGTCAGCTGGATTGAGATCGGAGACTGAGGGATTTCTTTTTGCCTCTCAAGGCGGCGTTATAGACACCTTAGTTTACCACGAGCGCATAATGAATGTACCTGTAAGCGATACCAACTGCCGAGCGTGCAAGCAAGAGCCAGAAACACTTGGACATGTTCTCAGTTGATGCTCAAAATATGCACGCTACGTGTACAAATAGAGACACAATGCGGCTCTAAAAGTGTTATATTACCATCTTAGGCACTTCTATGGTGTTGATCTATTGCCCGTATTGTTATACGCCCAGGGGGAACTCGAGTCCGTTGTGGAGAATGATCAGTGTAAGATCTACTAGAACTACAAGATCATGTATGTGATTGAATTGTCGGCACCAGCCGATGGTAATATCACGGCAAAGGGGGAAGAAAAACGGGCGAAATAGCAAGCACTTCTTTTCGAGCTGAGCAGACTGTACCAAGGACTGTACTGTCCATCTTGTAGTTCTCATAATCGGCTGTCTTGGAGGTATGAAAGCTTCATTTATCAGCCAACTTAACAAGATTCCGGCTTGCCAGCGTCAGGCTCATTCCATCGGGAACCGGATGCAAAAGGCTGTTCTTCTGGGATCACTTCATCTGGTACGTCAACACTATTCCTCATAACGTTCTTATATTATACGGGAGGGCTGAGCAATAACCGCTCGTAGCATTGCGGTAAAAGCTGTTGTACTATACCCTAAAATTTCAATATCTTCTATAAGACCAGTCTTTACCATAAAGGCATGATTATATATGATACCATGATTTGCAGGAGATGTCATGAAAGTTTTCTGATTCGAGAAAATAATCCCCTAGGTATTTGTCTCTGATGCACTCTAGTGCATCAAATTCACAAAGTATGTAATGAGCTATCTCCTCACATTACATGTTCACGAAATTATTAGTCCTCTTAGTACATTTGCCAGACATAAAATTCTTAGCATGCACCATTTTTTTCGTTCTCTTCCAATATCTCGCATGCTCCTCCGAGAGCCATTTACGATGGGTTCGTTTCGCTGATATGTACGAGATACCGCCAGTGGCGTAACTACCGGTGTTCCATGTGTTCCGGGAACACGGGTCCCGCAAGCTCGGGGGCTCCTACTTCGATGACCTCTATTTATTTTTTTTTATACTCTTTATATTTTTTTTAGAAGCCAGTCCCTGATCACCTCTTAAGGGCCCGCACATTGTAATCGGCTCTGGAGCCCCCACAACCCTGAACACAATTTTTTTAAACGAAGTTACGCCACTGAATACCGCAGTAGGGTTTCGAACCAATCAGGGGCTGTGAAGCTCCCATCTTAGCCAGTGGATCTGCTTTCTCATTAACTTCAATATTTTTATGGCCGGAAACCCAGATTAGACACAGTTTTTACCAGAAACCTTAAGAAGATCCTAAAGGCAACTCCAGACTAGTCTGGAAGTGAACTCTTCAGATGTAAGAGCCTCCAGTGCTGCTTGGCTGTAAGAACAAATGTAAATATGCAGGCCTTCATAAGCCCGCTTACGAATTTCTTCCAGGCAAGCTTTAATAGCTGTTATTTGGGTCTGGAAAACTGTAGGGAATGTATAAAACAGTCTCCGGTTGGAAATTTAGGGAATGTGCCCAGTGCACAGTGGTCGGAAAAAAAAAATCATTTGCCAAAAATAAATTTTTACTTGAAACGAGTATATTGCTCCCAGAAACAATTAACGAAAACAAACTATCATCACGTTTGCAATTAAGGAAAACGTAAATGAATTAATATCTGTTTCACTTCGATCGACACAAAATTCTTGACTGAATTTTCTATTAGCTTGGGTTCCTTTGGGGTCTTCAGTAGTTTCAAAACATCAGGATGCAAGCTGCCATCTTCTCTTTTTGGAAGTACTTGCTTCCCCGTAATAATATGATCAGACGAAATGAGAAATGCTTCGACTGGAATTTGATGTTATTGCATTGTAAACCTTTCCATCTATCATGGTAAATAATAAGTAGATGATCAGTTACGGCAACTTTGTTTCCGCTAACATCGCACAAAAAGGACGCAGATCTTGAATTTGCTTGTCGATACGTTCTTCTAATTTCAAAAGTTTCTTCTGTAGTTTCTTTCATAAAGTAAAATCCAATTGGTCTACAGTAACGCGTAGAAGATGGTCTTGGATTCTGCAGAGTATTTTGTCATCAAAAGTCGGATTACTTGACATTGATGGGAATGGTACGCAAGATGTCAGGAACATGCCTTCACCAGAAAAAGTAACATCACCCGATTCTAGTTTCAAATTCTGTTTGTTACTTGTATTTTCAATGAATTCTTTGTCGCTTTCATCAAATCGAAGTGAAGTTTTTATATGCGCCATTAGATATTCATATTTACATTGAAGTTTGAAGTTCTATATTTTTTTTGGGCTGTCAAAATCATTTCTATGAATTAGCAAATTTTATCTTCATCGACAATTTGTTTAAACACTATTTTTTAACTTTTATTTTTTATTTTTTATAATTAAATAACAATTTTCGAAATATTTCTTTGCTTGAAATATCTGTGCAATATACATACTATGGCTCGTCATATTTTCAAAAGATTTATTTATTAAGTTGAGAAATGTATTGTATAAATTAATACAGGGTGTCCCAGACTCAAGTGTCCGGACTTTATAGCCGTAAAAAATTAAAAAAATAAATAGAAAATTCCTTTTCCAAAAATCAGTTGAAGTTTTAGTTTTTCAGTTATAAAATATTTAAGCTAGACCAATCAGGAGCGCCGTATAAGCAGCCGTGTGTGCGTGAACGAGATTTCAACGCAGTGTTATCGAAGCGAGCGCAGAGGTGGGGTTAGCGACAGGAGAACACTACGTTGGAAGCCCGTTCACGCACACACGGCTGTTTATACGGCGCTCCTGATTGGTCTAGCTTAAATGTTTTATAACTAAAAAACTAAAATTTCAACAGATTTTTGGAAAAGGAATTTTCTATTTATTTTTTTAACTTTTATATGGCTATATAAGTCCGGACACTTGAGTCTGGGACACCCTGTATAAAATTCAATGTGCCCAAAACAAAAAAAGCCGATTTTCTTCAAATTTTCAGGAAAACTTTCCCAAAGTCTAGTGAACAACTTTCTCGTGATAAGTTATTTCAGCTAGAATTTTTTCGATGACCTGCCCACTGGTCGAAGTTGGCAAAACGCGGTTTTCGATCGGAATTAATTTGTTATTAAAGAAAAACAAACGTATTACATTTTTAAACAAAGTGCGTTGCTTATAGTCATCAAGTATGTATTGAGAATACGCCATACAATTTTTAAGTATTTTTATCAACAAACGGCCGAATAATCGCGAGTTATGTTTTATAAAACGCCGATTTTCGATCAAAAATTTTTGTAAGTTTTTGTTGTTTATCTTGAGTAATAATTGTCGAATGAAAAAGTTTGATGAGAAAAATTTGTCGGTCGCGTCAATGTGAATACGAATGTATATTTTGTTTTGCGTTTCGGCCACTTTTTTTCATCGATCGATTTTGCCGTGTGGTCAATACTTCTACGCGGTTTCGAGCGCTTAGCGAGTTGTTGCATCCGTCACCTCAATTCATACTTATGTTCGATATGACATTGAATAGACTTTTTGCAAGATCTGTTAAAAAGTCAGGATTTATAGCAGTTAATAACATGAATGAAAATACCCCCAAAAGTAGGACGTCGTGAATAAAAGATTTATTTCCACTTTTTAAATACTACATCAATGACCTCCTTAACATTTTATTATTGATATTAAATTCACCTTTGCGAGATTCGTGTAAAAATAAGGATTTATAGCAATCACCTTTCACAATAAAAATACCCCTAAAGTCGGACTACAAGAAAAGCTTCCAGCACTGGGGTCCAAATAACTAAATTTTCCACGTATATCCTATTTTTAAACCACTGATGGCAAAAACATAACACTATAATATAGCAAATTGTATTTTTGTCTTAATCTTACAGGCCAAGAACTTCAGTTTAAGCCATTCCCGAAGAAAATCGGACCTAAAGAAAAGCTTCCAGCATAGGAATCTAAATAACCAAATTGTACTCATTTTTCTCATGAAACAACCACTGATGGAAAAACTTAAAGTGATGGCAAAAACTTAAACCTACAACCTAGCACGTATTATTTTTTATCTTAATTCTACATGGCAAGAACTTCAATTTGAGCCATCCCCAAAGAAAATCAAACCAAAAGAAAGAAATTTTAATCATGTAGATGAATATTTTAAAATGAAAATATAAGAGAAAATTTTTATCCTGGATAATTACATTCATTCCATGGGCCGGTTCTTTGTTTACCTGAGAAACACGATCAATAGTGAGGGGGGAGACGACGAAGAGTAAGTAGTGAAGGCGCCTTTGCCCTTGTACGAACGTGAGAATAGTAAAGTAGTTGTTTGCTTGACGTGATAGTGCAAATGAGTATTTCAAAAAGTGCCCCGAAGTCCTTTTTAATGCTAAGACTTTTGCGTTTTGAATAACACAATACTTTTGACAGAAAATTCTGATGATCGAGGCATTTTTTCTAACGTAAATCAGATATTCTTTCCAATGGAAGATTTAAAAAAAGCCTGCTCATATGCCAAATCTTCCTTAATTCGATGTGCAAGATGTAGCATTTCTTTCTGCTTCGTCTGCTTTTACGACAATTATCATTCTGGCTCTTGCGACTGACTATGAAATGTAGTTAAATTTTTTTCTATGATATTTTTCTTATTGTGATTCGGGATATTTTATTCGAAATAAAAATATATAAAAAAATTTCATCTATATTCTAATGTTAAAATATTCATCTACATGATAAAAATTTCATATCTCATTTAAAATATAATTGTTTAAAATATATTCTTATTCTATATTTTCTTCATCAATTAAAATAAATGACTAATTTGATAAAATTGATGAAAATTACCTTTTTATGTGAAACAATTATGAAAATGTGAGTTTTTAATTGAACAAAATCATATTAAATGTTTATTATCGCGTAATCGACAACAATTTTACGAGGGAATCGAATATATAAACATTTAAATACTTATAAAGTAAAAAAATTATTATGACAACACATTGATTGACCTTTTGATGGTCTCTCTGATTTTCTCTCTATGAGCAAGCAGATTTACTTAATACCTATGAGGAGTCAAAGTGTTCGTAAAATGAACACAAATAAATACATCTCTAGTGAATACACTCATGGTAATATAAATACATCCATAGTGAAGAGATCCATAGTACTTTGCAGCGTAAATAAAAAGTGTCCTAATTTGTATAGTCTTTGTTAAACACTGATATCCAAAAAGTAAAACTATAACATATTCAATTTTTTATTTTTATCTCAATTCTACATGCCAAGAAGTAGGTTCACCGAACTTAACCGATACTTCATTTTCTATAAAATTCTATAAAAATTTACAGTCGAACTTCGATATCTCGAACCACCAAGGGAAGCAAAAAACTTCGAGTTATCGGATAATTATATCTAGACGAAAATACGTGTCCAACATACATTCATTTCGGGACTTCGATTAGATTAGAAAGTCCATTACGATTTCGGTTATATATTGTATCGATATATATTGCACGCATTTTCGATATTATGAATAGTTTTTAAAATGTTACCATTTCTGTCATTTCTGAATTTTAATTTCGATATTAAATACGTAAAATTTTAAAACTATTAAAGATATCGAAAATTCTTGCAATATATGTCGCGAATATGATGTTTCAGACTTCTCATTAAAATTTAATGACAATCGGTTTGATAGATTACACGGAAAAAATGATCACTGAAACAAGAAAACGCGCTTACTTGTCAATATTTAGAACCGCCATTTACTTGATCCAAGAACATATACCTTGTGTCAAGTAAATGTTCTTGGATCAAGTAAATGGTGGTTCTAAATACGGACAAGTAAACGCGTTTTCTTGATTCAATTAAAATTATTTTCCGTGTAACATGTAGAGGTGAGCACAGATTGAAAATTGTTTTTTTTATGGTTTATTGTTTCTTCTAATCGCAGAGTTTCTAAGACATTCACATACAATCCAAAAAAAGGTCCAAAATACATGATTATTCCAGACACAGATTCTTGGAAGGTTTTTATTTGTACTTGGCTTCGATCCGCTACCGAGAATCTTAATATAAAATGATATTATGATGTAAAAGTAGTTTATTATTTTCCAGAATGTCTTTTTTAAACAAGGAAGATCGTCTGTCATGCTGGAACCATAGAGACGAGTACTGGAATTGTCTTGACCAAGGCAAATCGGAGACCGAATGTGCACAGGATAGATCACTCTACGAAAAGTTTTGCCCATCACAATGGGTAAGGATTTTTAGAAAATTCTCACATTGTACTTCAATCATTAGTAGGTTCGATTGAAATTGATCCAAAACTGTTTAGATAGGTTTTCAGAAGCCGATTTGAAGTAGACAAACCCACTTACAGTCAAATCGCATCTGATCCCTTTCTCGAGTTATCTTATGCGCCATCGACTAGTGTAGCACTAGCACTCACGCTTCCCTATGACCAGGGCATGGATTATAGCTCTAATCGGCTCCCTACCTATGAATACTGTGAATTTGACCTTACGGTACATTATGTTGCTTGGCACCTCCGAGAGCACAGTTGCATCATGAGGAGAATCGGGAATTTACTGCTCATAATCCGCTACAATCTACCATATTCTTGACTGATTTTGATGGTTTCTTTAGAAATGCTCAGGATTAAATCCTGCAGAACGACTTTAGCCCCGATTTCCGAAGAAAATACCTAATAGAAGTCGCTATCTATCAGGATAATTGCAGATACACTTCAGGAACATAAATATTAAGTTTAAGATTGAAGCCAATTGTTATAAACAATTTATATAAACAATTATTTTCATAAGGTGCTCAACTGCAACAACAAACTTTATCTTGATTAAAAATGCCTAAATATCCCGTAGAAGTAGTATATAGACTGGAAAATAGCCATTAGTTTACAATTACCATTATCATAAATATTCTAATAAACAAACTCTTTTTTTCAAGCATTGTTTTTCTCATCAAGCAATTTTCAAATTAATTCATAATTACAATACAAAGCTGCATACAAATATTAATCTTAAATATTTGTATTGTGAATAACAATATTAAAAACAAATAAAAAAATTTAGCGTTTTCTTCGGGAAAAAATTATTGTCTCTGCTAAATTATAATGCAGCTATCTCAATGGTTATATTTCACCAAGAAAACGTGGAATCAACTCGCAATTGTTATTGTTATTAACAATACTTCAAATAAAAAGTCATATATAGTAATAGCAAATTGTAACTTTTATGAACTAAATATTTAAGAAAAATCATTTTGCTATATTATTATTCTACACTATAATATTCTACTTGAAAAATTTCTTCATTCAATGAATCTCGTTGGATCAGGTGAGATGTATCTTAAAGTTTATGAATTTGCCTGAATTCTTCGGCAAAGAGAATTAATATGTCTTCTTCTGAATTACATAAGTCTTCAATTTTTGCTAATCGAGAATGCTGGTATTGTCCAATAATTCTTCAGGAGTGAATATACTAAATAATTTTGTTTTAATACTCTGTTTATAAAAGTTACAATTTTACATTATTATTCAATAATAATATTAATTAAAGATTACTCACAAAGTTACTTGTTTAAGTACCCCTATCAAGATGCATTAAATCAATCATTACGAAAAAAAACCGCTTATTCAGACGTAAAATTGCTATAGATGACTATTTAGAATATTGTTACTAATAATAACAATTGCGAGTTGGCGCCACACTTTTTTGACGAAAAACCACTGAAATAGCTGAAAAAATGATTTAGCAGAAAAAATGATTTTTTCCTGATGGAAAACGCTAAATTTTTCATTTTATTATAATATTGTTATTCGCAATACAAATATTTTACATTCATATTTTTCTACAGCTATTTATTATAATTTAGAATTAATTTGAAAGTTGTTTGATGAGAAAAACATTAATTAAAAAAAAATTGGTTAGAATATTTATAGTAATGGTAATTGTTAACTAACGGTTATTTTTAACTCTAAATACTACTTCTATGAGATATTTGGGCACTTTCGATCAAGGTAGTTTTTTGTTGCGGTTGAGCAACTTATGCAAAAAATTGTTTATGATAATTGGCGATGCTTTACATTCAGTGATTTGCAAAATGCGTCTTTTCCTTTTATCTCTGTAAACGGCTTACATGAGCTGTGCAATGTGCATACCCAAGCGATGGATATAAATAATGTTGGTTGAATAACAGATAATGTATTATGGCTAAAAATTTGTTGGCATTAATAAAAAATGTATTCATTCACGAAAACATTGATAAAAAATAAATAATAAAAAATCAAGTAGCTTTGGAGTCAAATTGATCGGCTTGGAACTCAAAAAAAGTTATATTTTGAAAAATATGTAGTCCTAGACCTTGTTCAATTGAAGTCGATTCACCTTAAAATATTATTGTTCAACAATAATATGGGTTTATTTGGGTTGAAATTGATCTATCTGGAACTTATGTAAGTTTTCTAACTTGGAATACAAAATTAGACTACTTCAAACATGGGAAATTGTAGTTAATAAAGGTCTTAATCGGTAGGCCCATAACTAAGAGATATTTACTCTGTTAAGTTATGAAGTTCTACGCTCTGAATGAAATAATAGTTACTTTCGCTTGATATCGGTCAACCGAAAAACTTTGATACTACCCTCTTTGAAAAAAGGTAGCTTCAAAGCCTTTAGGACAGGGTTGAACTGTGACCATCAACGTGTAAGATTTTTAATTGATTCGAGGGCGCCCCACCAGTTCGGCCGCTGCTGTTTCGGGTGAGCACCCGAATGGTTGGGGTGCTCGCACGACTCAGTCGTGCGAGCGCACCAATCCTTAGTGTTAAACAGAAAAAAAGAGAGACCACCCGAACTATTGGGGTGTAAACCCGAACCACTCGGGAATTCTTCGCTCAGTGTATGAAAATGTCACTGGCTCCCAGTAGAACCGCGGTAAATTAAACCTATGACCACGTCTCACGAGCATGACATGGGTGGTGGCCACAGGGCACGACGAAGTTATAACGACAGGCCGGTGAAATCCTCGTGTGTCTTGAGAAGACGGAGCGACCGAAGTATGACAGCCTTTTGCATCTATCTCGCAAGTGCCTTGGCATATTTTTGGCATTCGGGTATGGCTTTGAGGTTACGTACAAGAGATAATTTCGCACCTCCGAGAACACGGATCACAAGGACAATTATTTTAACCGAATATTTCGGATACAGTCGCTGCAGCTTCCTTTTAAGGTCTTGATACCTCTTCTCCTTTTCCTTCTCCTTGGCAGTGATGTTGTAGTCGGCCGGAGCCGAGAACTGGAATTCAAATATAGTTGGTTCCTCGAAGTCCTGGCGAACGATGTCAGGTCTCAAGTTTGCAATGGATACTGCTGTCCGAAAATTTGGCACTTCTCGTTTGGGACAATCGACTTTATCTCCCTCTGAGCGTTCGGCATGGCATGGTCGTGGCTAACACCGTAAGAGCGTCAAAGTACGTAGTAAAGCACTCTTAGGGCCGCATTGTGTCTGTAGACATACGTCGTTCTTGCGTGAATGGGACACCTGTATAGTATGTGTTCTAGGTACGCAGTGTATGCATGGCACACTTCGCACCTATCGCTGGGAAGTTCTTGACGTAAAATGCGGTCACGATATACTAAGGTGGAGACACAGTCTTGGAATGTGAATTTGAAAGCCTCTGTACCTGAATTAAGTCCTGATGATTCTGATGTGGAATTTCAGGACAAGGGTCTCGGCCGCCTGCTCCGCGGCTATGTAAAGTAACGGTCCTTTGCCAGTCATCTAGTGTTTCCTGACCATTTTTGGAAGATCTCTTGCATTTGCAACGATGTAGGCTGTACCCAGAATAATTCGGTTATGAAGACAGGGGAGATTTAGAAGTCCGCATCCGCCTTGACGGCGTAGGATGTGTAATCGCAGAACGGACGAATTGAAATGCAAGCTCTTCTGCTTATGCATCACCTTACACATGGCGATATCGAGAGCCGTAAGCTCGTGCTTCGCCCATTGAGCTACCCCTAACGAGCAGAATAGAACCGTGACGGCAAGCATGTTAGTCGCAGATACCTTGTTTAACGCCGAAAGTTTGGAAGACCAAATCTATCAAAGAACACGTTTGTATCTGCTTCGGAGAGACAAAGAACCAACGAAATGGTTGTAGTGGTAAAACGGCCCCATTTTTGTTTATTTTTTCATTTTTGACCTGTTTTTATTTATTTTTTCAATTTTTAATTTTAGTTTTTTCTTTCTTCCTACTTGATATCTTTTATACCTTATTCTAGATCTGCTTCGATAAGAATTCTATCACTGCCTGCTTGAATCTTAATGAATAGGAAGAGTCTTCAAGAACGTTTATTTTATACCGCTCCCAGAATTTCAAAAAGTCGCGGTGAATTGATTCTCCTGCTTGCTCTGGTCATTGCTATTTCCAAATTGTAGAGAATCCTTTAGATGTATTAAGAGAACCTGAATTTTCAATTTTTCCTAAATTTTAAGGCGTAAGAGTATAATAAGTACATGTATGTATTGAAATGCATGTAAAATTCCAACGTGCACCACGAAATTAAACTTAATAGTACGATTAAAATATGCGAATATGTTATTAAACGCAATTTTCAGTTATATAGGGAAAATTATCAGTTACGATTTCAGTACAAGTTGTTTTGGCAACTATGAATAGTCATCTAAAAACCTGTTCAAAGTTTTGGGATCCATTTTAATCGAACTTATCGATGCTTGAAGAGCACTGTGTGCTACACAACATTTTTTCTTTCTCCTAGATTGGTGGTTATAGTTATTAATTCATTTCAAATATATTGCAGGTAAAACATTTCGATAGAAAGCGAGAATATTTAAAATTCAAAGAAAGAATAGAAAAGGATGGGTATATTCCGGAATTTCCAAAGAAGCAAAATGCATAATTCTATAAGTATAATGATCTAGTATGTAATTTTAATTGTTATGATCGTCAATATATTTTTTGTAATCATAGTAAAAGTAATTAAAACACGTTAGAAATGATCAAACTAGTATATTTATTTACTTCATTCAACTACGAGTTTTTCGTACATCTCTCGGTATAATATAAAAAACTGTAACAGGAATGTTATTTATGTGGCTGTACGCCACGGAAATTTTTTATTATATTACAAACGGTCAAATAACATTTTTTTTTTTTTTACAGCATTACAAATATCAGTATATTTTTTTAAAATCTCATAATATTCTGTGGATTTCAGATCTTCATACTCTTTTTTCAAATTTGATTTTCTCTGCATTTCACAATCTATTTGATGAATCTGTGTGCCTAAGTTCATGCTTAAAGTTTTAAAAGCATTAATGGATGTAGGTGATTCTAAAAACATTCTTAACTTGCAAGATAATTTACTGATATTAGTTTGTGTTTCTGTGAGTTGGGCTTGTAGCAATATATATTCCGTGTTTTTAAATTGAGCTTCGTTTAATTTGCCTTTGCAATGTCGCCAGCCAGTCGATAATTTGTAGATCATCCTTAAGTGTTTCTCGTACATTATATATATCTCATCGATTTTCTTTTTCCAATTTAAAAGTTCAAGTTCATTTCTCTGGCAACATATTTGACGGAAACGTTTGTTCACTTTATCTACATTTTTTGGTATATCTTTCACGTTGCCGCCCAAATCATTGTACCTGCAAACAATTGACATATGAAATATTAATATTCCTATACTAATACCAATATTATCTTATGATGAAACAATTCAATTCCATTGTCTTTTCAATTTCTTCATGTGCACTTAACGACACTGAAATTTCAGTGATCTTTTTCTTTTTTTATATTTAAGATAAGTTTTGGAAAAATCCGCGACTTCAGGATTTTCGGAAAAAACAATTTGAGAAGTCATATTTAAGGCTCTAACCATAAAATTCAATTACCTCCTTTTACTAAATAAATACTAAATGTAAATTTTTTTACATAC
The DNA here is from genome assembly GCA_932178445.1 of Andricus quercusramuli. Taxonomy (NCBI): domain Eukaryota; kingdom Metazoa; phylum Arthropoda; class Insecta; order Hymenoptera; family Cynipidae; genus Andricus; species Andricus quercusramuli. Next base: position 66,289 of record CAKNXH010059162.1, read on the forward strand.
CAAGCGGTACTTCTTTTTAAAATAGAAGTGTGCATGCAGAGGGAAAAGTGTTTGATGTAATCATTTTTGCGTAAAATTAAATTCTTGAATCGTAACCTCAACTAACCTGAACATTCAAACTTTTAAATATTTAGGTTAGTTGAGGTTATTAGAAAATTTCATTTTACATCAAAAAATTATCAAACTGAACAGTTTTTCCTCTGCATACACACTTCTATTTAGAAGAGGAGTACCGCTTAGTATCTCAATAATATTTCATTCTCGTATTTCTTTAGTAAAATAAGGCAATTGAATTTTGTGGTTAGATCTTGAGTTCAATGAACTAAAAATTCTGTTACTTTTCGTAATTTTAAGATACATTTAGAAAAACTCAATTGCAATAACCAAGCTTTTTCTTAAAAATAAATTTAACAACATTTCTAGCAGTGTAAAGTTGATCTATAAATTGTTGTGATTTTCTAATTTATATTGGGCGAAAGTTTGATAAATTATAACAAGAAATAGTACAGTCAAATTAGGCTTTATGCCGTAACAAATCAATAGTAGCAATTATTTTATATCATTGTTCGTAAAAAGGTCATAATGACATCCGGGAACACTCCGATCTGCAAGTGCTGTGGAATTTTTGTTATTAACAAAAAATACAGAACAATACAGAAAAATGTATCGAAAATGATTTTTAGAGAATAAAATAAGCTTCAAAATGGCCATAGAAATAATTTATAAAAAATGTTAGTCGGATTTCTAAAAACATTTTTCCATTTTTAACAATAAATTGTTATAAAAATTAATTTTTTTGTATACTTAACCTTGTCCAAAAAAAACAGTGAAACCATATACTTGAGCGGATGTCAATTATTTTTTAAGCAATTTTTTATTTATAATAACTTCTTTGCGACAAATGTTGTTTAAATATTTTGCATAAACAATATTACATAACAGCGGTAAATAATAATAGAAATTCTTAAAAAATTTGGATCACAATGTTCAGCTCATGACTGATGAAACCTTAATTCGTTTTTTCATCTAAATAGTGTTTGAAATTTAATTTGAGCGTGTATTACTTCACAAATAATATTTGTGTATTTAATATTATTCTTAAAAACGATTGAGCAGCCGCTGCTGGGGGAACCCCTTGCTCGACTCACGGGACTCGAGGCGGGACCCCATCAACGGCAGTTACTCGCGCTGAAAATCTTTCAGTTAAACAAATGAATGAACATGCATGAACTTCAAAACCAATCAAGATTTTTTATTGTACTAGATCCCGCTTTGTAACTGATATTTCAGACTTTATTCTCGGACTTAATAATTCAAGTATATTCTATTGTTTATAAACATTTTTAATAATATTTTTTTTTGAGCTGCAATTCAGCTCACAGAAGATCAGAAAAAATAAGTGACATTTGCATGGTTGAACTTGACTTTTTTCAGATTTTTCGGTCAAGTGTGAGTTTGACTAAAATTTTTGTTTCTAACATATCACTATGCCTTATGCGATTAAGCAAATGCAAACTTAAAGGACATTTTTCAAAATATTTGAATTAAAAAAGTGTTCCCCCACCCCTTCGCCATTTTTGAACTTTGAGTATAAAGAAATGATTTCTAATACCCTGGACCATTGAGTTTAAGGGTTTGATAGTAGTAAATTTTGAAGCTTCTTTTATTCTCTGAGTTTCTTTACCGACGGCAAAAAATCAACACAAACGTTTTGAAAAAATGTGTCTTCGTTTTTTTTGTTAATAAAAAAAACTCCACAACACTTGAAGACTAAAGGCTTTCAGGATTTTATTAGGACGGCTTACGAACAGTAATCAAGAAAAAAAAATTGCTACTATTAATTTGTTACAAAAATCGTCCTTATTAAGTCTATTTAGAATGTATTGAAAATTTGATAAAATTTTTCAAAACAAAAAATACTGCTTCGAAACAGAAGTACCACGCTGCAGCAGCAGGCAAACAGATTTGCGTATCCGCTGAATATGAGAATATTAATAAGAAAGTGACCACCCCATCGCCTAGAGTTCCGGCTTTCGCAATAAACCTCCCAATGCTCGGCCAATACGTATCAGGGCGCCCAGGTTGAACATCAGTCAAAAGTGGCAAGCAGCAGGTCGTCAGCTTTAGTCAGAAACATCCATCTGAGGACTTGTACACGAATGAATGCCACGGAATTTATATTTGAAAAAGAAAAATGTGTACACATTTCAAATTCCTATTTCTGTCGCGCCCATTCTGCCATCTTGATGTGATGTCGCACGCCTTCAAAAGCTTGTAAATAAATAAGATGGGATATTTGAGTTTTTTTTTTACAAAAATGGAAGGAAAACAGTGCTACCATTGGCATTTTGTGCCTAAATGTAAGAACACCTCTGCCAAAAATCTAGGAAAATTATTTAGCATGACTACAACATCGTCAATGTCAACGCAGTATACTGTTGCGAAGATTATTTCAACATAAGTAAATATTTCTATTTTGGATAGAAAAATATAAAATATTCTTTTTTTGATAACACAAAACCCGTAATAGCCTAAAGATCTGACTCATTAATTTATGTGTAAAATTGAATATTTTTAAATAAAAACTTTATGTACAAATATTTAATATTATATATTATTTAATTTATTTATTATTTGTTCATTACATTATTATTTAATATTTATTATAAATATTTTTTGTAAACTGGAAGACGATCTTCGTGGAGATTTTTCCGAAGAGCCCGACCTCTGGAATATCAATTGTCGTGTGTATAATGCAGCTAGAGCTTTGGCAGATGCAAACCGTAAAACAAAACCAACAGTGGATCATACGGCCAAAAGACGAATGCATCAACTCAGCACAAAGATAGGCTGGGCAAGGCAGTACGCGTCCGTATTCAGTGTTTGATTGACTACATAACATCTGGCAGGACATCTGATGGTCAAAGCTACTGACTATCAGGCAGCATATTCTTGACAAAACACGAGTGCTATCTCACGCTAGGAGGAGTCTAGAGCGGAGAGAGAGGTGGGTCAGAGAACATCAACAGTTTTTGTCTGACTCATCTAGACTCTTCCAAGACCTTCCATTTACTGTCTTTCACCCGCCCACACCAGAGAAGGTCGACGCATTCTAGAGAGAAGTCTACGAAGTCCAAAATCCACTGAAATAAAACTCAAAGAATATAAATACCTTCAAGGAGCTGTGCAGTGCCCACCTAATACCTGAGGAAGAATTCTCACCTATCACTACCGAGGAGGTGGAAAAAGCATTAAGAGGCATGAAGAGCTATTCCCTTCCGGGACCAGATGGTATCAAGACCTTCTAGTGGAAGAAGTTTCCTTCAACCCACCAGCATCTGGCCCGCATTTTCACCTCATATAGAAAGTCGGAAGAGCCTATTCCAGAGTGGTTGGTGGAAGGGCGCACAGTGCTCCTGCCGAAGACGGGCAACATTGCTGACCCTAAGAATTACAGGCCAATAATTTGTCTGAACACACTGGATTGATTACCGAAAAGCTTTTGATTCAACCTCCCATAAACTTATCATCTGTCTGTTGGAAAGCTTAAAGGTTCATCCACACATCGTGAGGTGCATAGAGAGATTAATGCCGATTTGGAAAACCAGATTTACTATCTCATCTGGAAAACATCGTGTGATCACTAACAGTGTCACCTTCCAGAGAGGTGTATTTCAGGGTGACACCATGAGCCCTATCCTCTTTTTCCTCACATTATTGTGGCAATCCTGGAAATCGAAAGCATAAGGTCACTCATGCATTTTCCATGGATAATCTTAAGATCTATGCTAAAAATCAAGAGAAACTACATAGAGAACACTCAAGAGATTGGAATGGAGTTCGGGTTTGAGAAATGTGCCAAGGTTAATTTGAAGAAAGGAAAACTTAATGGCATCCCCGAAGATCCTGAGCTCGTCGACAATACAAACTGCTCATCAGACGGATATGGTCTTTCGAACTGTCGGCGAGGAACAAAGTATCTGCGACGAACATGCTTGCCGTCCCAGTAGTACTCTATTCATTTGGAGTAGTTCCATGGACGAAGGACGAGTTCAGATCCCTGGATATCGGGTCCCGAAAGGTGATGCACATGACCAAAAGCATCTGCCTTAAGTCTTCTATTCCGCGACTTTTCATCTCACGCCATCAAGGTGGTCGCGGAATACTGAATCTTGTATGTCTTCACAAAATGATTATTCTGGGCACAGCAAATATAGTCGCAAATGGCCAAGACACTTTTCTTAAGATGGTGAGGATACACGAAGAAGTGGGCATAGGGGCGTTCCTGTACAAAGCAGCGGAGGAGAAAAACTTCCGCGAACAGCTCCTCGACGAGAGGATGCACGGCATCTTCCACAGAAATGTGGAAGATCAGTCGATGTCGTATGAGCCGACGTTTGCTTCCCTGAAGTCACCAGGATTGAAGTCGGGCACGGAGGGTTTTATTTTGGCATGTCAGGACGGTGTCATTTCCACTCTAGCATACGTCGCCACATTTTGAGTCAAGACATTCCCGATGATAGCTGCAGAGCGTGTCATACACACCCCGAGCATCTAGGACACATGCTATCTAGTTGCCCAACTCATGCGGGAACGACCTTACTCCAAAAGCACAATGCGACGTGCTGCATATACTGGAACTTCATATTCTCGATAATGTTTCTGTTGCACACTCGAGGCCTGACATAGTTCTCCTTGACTTCGAGAACCGAACCATGTTCGTTATCGAATTTTCGGCACCAGCTTACAAAAACGTCATAGCCAACGAGAAAGAAAAGTTGCGACGGTTATACCCAGAATATTCTGTTAAGCTAATCGTCTTGATCAACGGCGCTCTTGGAGGTGCCAAGATTTCAGCGGTTAATAGCCTGAAAAGCATCCCTGCGTGTCAACAAAATGTTGAGACACTTGCGGGGAAAATGCAGAACGCGGTCGTCCTTGGGTTGCTCCCTGTCGTCAGGGTGCACGAGATTTTCTCGGATCATTGTATTGAATTTGTCGCAGACTGCAACCACCTATATCACGGTCGTAGGACGTTGTTACAGCTGAAATTTTACCGCAATTTCGCTAGGAGCGGGTGCAATTTTTCAGATTAGCACCAGCTCCTGGCGAGATCCTGTGGTTGTCCTTATCACAAACTTTTAACTATACATATATATATATATATATATATATATATATATGTATGGCAGTAACGCTTCAACTTTAACCACGTCTCACGACCTTTAGATAGGTGTTTACAGTCTGCGTTCGACCCAATACGACGATCCGGCAAAAGTCCCATGCACCCTGAGGACATCAAACAACCCAAGGATGACAGCCTTCTTCCTTTTTCCCGCGGAAGTGTCTTAGCACTTCGTTGGTTACCTTATAAGGTAATATATTGACTGTGATGTTCTTATTGGCTGGTGCCGAATTTTCGATAACGAACATGGATCGTTTCTCGAAGTCAATGAGAACTATGTCAGGCTTCAAGTGGGCGACAGAAGCAATTGTCGAGAATATGTAGTTCAAGTATCTACCACTTGTGATTTTCGGCAATTGACTAAACTGGAACTTAGAATGAAGAACGGTTTCGGTAATTGTGAAGTGCGAGAGATAGATAGTGGCAATAATGTGAGGCAAAAGAGGAGAGGGATCATAGTGTCGTCCTGAAAGACGCATTTATGGAAGCTGACGTTGTTAGTTGTCACCCGATGTTTTCCAGATAAGATGGTGAATCTGGTTTTCCAAGGGGGCATTAATCTCTCTGTATAACTCATTATGTGTGGATGAACCTTTATGCTTTCCAACAGACAGATAATAGGTCTATGGCAGGTTGAAATAGAATCTTTCCGCTAATCAAAAAAAGCCATTAATAGACAGCGCTGGTAGGATGCTGTGTCTTTGCTGACATATCTATCAATGAGCAGGTTGTCCCGACATCCTGCTAAGCCTTTCTTTGGGCCGCGTTGTCCGTACATATATCACCACGCGGTTGGGCTCAGTGTCGCCTCTCTTTCTCTGTTGCCGGCTTGTTTTGGGCGTTTTTCGCACCACAGAGCATGCTGTCACACCATGTAACCTTTTCGCTCAGGGGCCATGCTGGTATCGTAACACTTCAGGAAGTCGTTCCTCAGTCAATCCGTCCACTCAGAAGTAATGAGATTTTGCAGGTACATCGTATTGACGCGTGTTAGATTGTTTTAAACCGCATTTACAACTGGGTTTGGTGTAATAATTTTTGTTCCCACATGCCGCTAGGGAAAAGGTTCGAAGGCCTTGCAGAGCCCCTCCTGCTCACGCCTGGTACCAGGAAGTGGTGTCTCAACCAGTGCCTCTGTGATACCGGACGACCTTTCAGAGTATATAGTCTTACCCTCGCATGCGGTGCTCTGCGAAAAAGCGCGGATCGAGTTGAAATCCATGAATACTGTCAATAATAATACAAATAAATACACCCGAAATTCCTGGAACGGCTGGCCTACGCAGTTTCTCAGCTAAAGGGGCGAGAGACGGTTGCGACTCTCGCCTCGGAAGGGCCGCCGTATGCGAGTACTCAGTCGAGTATATTGCGTAATATGATGCATTCCAAGTGGAAACGGTTCAGATGGTCCCGTCTTATTGCGCAGTTGAAAAAGTTGCGGTTCGTTGAACAGTGTCTTTGTGTTGACGTACAACGTGACAAATATAACTATAATAGAATCAAAAACGACTCAAATATTTCGCGGACTAGACTAGTGAGTTTTGTGGCATGACGACGTCGCGGGCATGGAAGGATACGTGAAAATGTCAGCTGTCAGAAAGGTTAACATATGTGGTACTGCAACTGCATACGCCTTTTTGGATAAAATGTTCTAAATTTAAATTTAAGTGATAAAGGTCTGAATAGTAATATTTCTCAAGTGTAGAATCTATTTTCTCAGTCATTTCCCATTCTTTTGTTGATTGATGATCTTTCAGTTTCACGCAGTAAAAGCAACTCTCCAAAATTGGAGGTTAGAGTGTCGGTAACCTAAAATTTAGGATATTTTATTTCATTTCCTGAAACTGAAAGGTCGCGATTCGATTAAAGAATGTAACATGAGTGAGAACATACATTCTACACTTGAGAAATATTACTATTCGTACATCTATGACATACCTTTACGTTTAGAATATTTTCTCGAGAAAGTCTGAATTCCCGCGAAGTCATGCTAAAATACTCAATTCAAAAAGCACCCCCTCCCAGCAAAATCGCGGTAAAATTTCAGCTGTAACCACGTCTCACGCCCGTGAGATAGTTGGTTACAGTCTGCGATGAATTCAACAAGATGATCCGGCAAAAGTCTCGTGCACCCTGAGGACACGGAGCGACCCAAGGACGACCACCTCCTGCATTTTCATTGCCAGTGTCTCAGCAATTTGTTGACACGCAGGGATGCTTTTCAGGCTATCAACCAGTGAAACCTTGGCACCTCTAAGAGCGCCGATGATCAAGACGATTTGCTTAAAAGAATATTCCGGGTATACTCGTCGACGTGAAACGTATAATCGCAGAACTGACGAATTGATATGCAAGCTTTTATGCATATGCATGATCTTACGTGTGGTGACATCAAGGGCCTTGAGCTCGTTCTTCGTCCGTTGAACCACCCCAAACGAGTAGAGTAGTACAGGGACGGCAAGCCTGTTAGTCGCAGATACCTTGTTCAACACCGACAGATTGGAAGACCAAATCTGTCGGAGAAGATGCTTGTATCTGCTTCGGAGAGACTCCTTCACTGATTTTACGTCCTGAATGCGGCTTTGAGGCACGCCCAGGTTTGTATAGGTCTCTCCAGTGTTAAGATGTCTAATAACACTTATATCCACAAGCTCAGGGTCCTTGGGAACGCCAGTAATCTTTCCTTTCTTCAAATGAATTTTGGCACACTTGTCCAAACCAAAGTCCATCCCAATCTCTCCTGTGTAGTTCTTGACGATATTTATAGCAGTTTCAAGTTTGCTTTTACCAGCGGCATAGATCTTCAGGTCATCCACATAAAATACATGAGTGACCTTATGCTCACGCTGATTAGTGTCGCCACAGAGGTATCCAGGAGAATTTCGTAGTGCGAAAGATAGAGGCAGAAGTGTGATGCAAAAAAGCAAAGGGCTCATACTATCCCCTTGAAAGACGCCCCTCTGGAAGGTGACCTTGTTCGTCGTCAGACGATGATTCCTAGATGAGATGGTAAATCTAGTTTTCCAAAGAGGCATCAATCTCTCTATGCATCTCACTATGTGTTATGGTTTACCGCCGAACGCTCCAAGGGATATGGAGTCAATTCTCCGAAACGAGAAGTGCCAGATTTTCTGGAACTACGATTTTCGGGCAGCAGTCTCCGTTGCGCACTCGAGGCTGACATTGTTCTCCAAGACTTCGAGAAACGAACTATAGTCGTGATCGAATTCTCGGCTCCGTCCGAATACAACATCACTGCAAAGGAGAAAGAAAAAGAGGAGAGGTATCAAGACCTTGTGATAGGTGCTCTCGGAGGTGCTAAATTATCACTGGTTCGTAACCTTAAAGCCAGACCCGCGTCACAAAGATATGCCAAGGCACTTGCGAGATGGATGCCGAAAGCTGTCATCCTTGGGTCGCATCGTGTCCTCAAGACACACGAGGGTTTCGCCGGCCTGTCGTTGTGATTTCGTCGTGCCCTGTGACCACTCTTCTCAAGGATGTGAGACGTGGCCATAGGTGTATTTTACCGCGGTTCTACTGGGGGCTATTGACATTTTTTTTTAGATGGCAGTTGCTCTTATTGGTACCCTGCGGTGGTTGTTTAACTTTTTTTCAATTATATATATATAATTGAAAAAAAAAGTTAAACAACCACCGCTTATTAATTATTGTAACCATATTTAGCAGAAACCCTTGGTACGGGGACCCTCTATCCGCAACCCGCGGATCTAGCTTAAGCGCTCTCCGCTTACATACCCCCTTTTTCGGAGTTGTTCGGCATGGTTTCGCACGCGTTGACGCGAAAATTGCGTGATAGAGTATCCTTTATAGATGTCACGTCCTCAGTGCGGGTCTGTGGCACGCCCAGGTATGTATAGGTCTCTCTAGCGCTAAGGTGTCGTATAGCGTTTCTGTCGACGAGCTCAGGGTCTTCGGGGATGCCATTAAGTTTTCCTCTCTCCAAATTAACCGTGGCGCATTTCTCTAACCCGAACTCCATGCCAATCTCTTGATATATATATATATATATATATATATATATATATTCTGTGATGAATTCAATACGATGATCCGGCGAAAGTCTCGTGCACCCTGAGGACACGGAGCGACCCAAGGACGACCGCCTTCTGCATTCTCCCTGCAAGTGCCGAAGCATTTTGTTGACACGCAGGGATGCCTTTCAGGCTATTAACAAGTGAAACCTTGGCACCTCCAAGAGCGCCAATGATCAGGATGATTAGCTTAACAGCATATTCCGGGTATAACCGTCGCAACTCCCTGATAAGGTCTTTATACCTTTCTTTCTTTTCTTTCTCCTTCGCTGTGACGTTTCTGTCCGCTGGTGCCGAAAATTCGATAACGAACATGGTTCGTTTCTCGAAGTCAAGAAGAACCATGTCAGGCCTCGTGTGCGCAACAGAAACAATTGTCGAGAATATGAAGTTCCAATATATGCGGCACTTCTCATTTTCGACAATTGACTCTATTTCTCTAGGGGCGTTCAGCGGAGAGGTATTTGTAGGTTGTTCCCGCATGAGCTGGACAACTAGATAGTATGTGTCCTAGATGCTCGGGGTGTTGATGACACGCTCTGCAGCTATCATCGGGAATATCTTGGCTCAAAATGTGGCGACGGTATGCTAGAGTGGAAATGACACCATCTTGACATGCCAAAATGAAGCCCTCTGTGCCCGACTTCAATCCGGGTGATCTAAGGAAAGCAAACGTCAGCTCATACGACATCGACTGATCTTCCACATTTCTGTGGAAGATGCCGTGCATCTTTTTGTCGAGCTCTTCGCGGAAGTTTTTCTCCTGTGCTTTCTTAATCCGGGCCTTCAGGAGTGAGTACTTAAGATGGATAAGATTTGATGCATTTCGCTCACGCCTGATATTGAAGTCAAGGCCGAGTGTTTCAGCAGCCTCTTCTGCTACTTTGTAAAGAAACGCTCCTTTGCCTACTTCTGCGTGTTTTCTGACCATTTTAAGAAGAGGATCTTGTCCATTTGCGACAATATGTGCTGTACCCAGAATAATCCTGTCGTGAAGACATTCAAGATTCAGTATTCCACGACCACCTTGACGGCGTGAGATGTAAAGTCGTGGAACAGAAGACTTAAGGTGCATGCTTTTGTTCATGTGCATAACCTTTCGGGACCCGATGTCGAGGGATCTGAGCTCGTCCTTCGTCCATGGAACTACTCCAAATGAATAGAGTACTACTGGGACGGCAAGCATGTTCGTTGCAGATACTTTGTTCCTCGCCGACAGTTCGGAAGACCATATCTGTCGGAGGAGACGTTTGTATCTGCATCGGAGAGTATCCTTTATAGATGTTACGTCCTGAATGCGGCTTTGTGGCACGCCCAGGTATGTATAGGTCTCTCCAGCGCAAAGGTGTCGTATAGCGCTTCTGTCAACGAGTTCAGGATCTTCGAGGATGCCGTTAAGTTTTCCTTTCTTCAAATTAACCTTGGCGCATTTCTCTAACCCGAACTCCATTCCAATCTCTTGAGTGTACTCTGTGACAATTTTTAGAGCTAGATGTAGTTTCTCTTGATTTCTAGCATAGAGCTTAAGATCATCCATGTAAAATACATGAGTTACCTTATGCTTTCGATTTCCAGGTTTGCCACAGAGGTACCCTTCGGAATGGCGAAGTGCGAGAGATAGTGGCAATAATGTGAGGCAAAAGAGGAGAGGGCTCATGGTGTCGCCCTGAAATACACCTCTCTGAAAGGTGATACTGTGGCTACTGCCTTCTACTGCTGTTCCCAAACACTTAGGCAATTGATGGGTTCTATGGCGAAAGAGGGCTTGATCTTTTGACGCTATAAAGTCATCCACCATTTTTCGCACGTTAGCTTCAATTTTGATTTGCTGCTCAGCTAAGCTGTTTTTTAATTAACGAAAAAGGTGGTAATTAAACGGGGCAATGTCTGGGGAGTAAGCCGGATTTGGCAGAATTTCCTGTTGCAATTCTTCTATCGTTCAGCGGACAACGGAACTTCTATGTTGCCTAGCGTTTTCGTGCTATACTGGTCTTCGTCCATGCCCAAAATATCATCTCTTTTTTGAATTTTTTTTTGCCAAATGGATCAATTGAGAACAGTAACACTGTCGAACGATACTCTTGTCAATTGAACCGTTTTAGGAAAAAATCCAAGAAAAGACATCATATTATGGGCATGGGCGGAGACCAGTACAGCACGACAACGCTAGGCCGCATAGAAGTTCCGTGGTCCGCCATACCATAGAAGAATTAAAATGAGAAATTCTGCCGCATCCTTTTTCGCTCGTTACAAAAGAGCTTAGCTGAGCAACAAATTAAAATTGAAGCTGAAGTGCGAAAAATGGTGGATGACTTTATAGCGTTAAAAAATCAAGCCTTCTTTCGCCCTGTAACCCATCAATTGCCTGAGCGTTCTAGAGCAGTAGTAGAAGCCAGTGGCCACTATATTAATTAATACTTGCATTTTATTAGATTTTTATAAATTAAATAAATATTGCTTAAAACGGGTAGAACTTATTTGTACACCTAATAGTTTATTGATGAAAAAATAGATCTAAAACAATTTTTAATACCAAAGTTGAATTAAACGTTAAACACAATTTCATTTGCTTACTTTATTGAAAGTACATTTTTCGTGATACATCCCAATATGATTTCCATTCAATTTTATTTGATTAAAATCAGAGAGAGAAACAGTAATATTATTATATAATATATTATATTGTATCTATATTAGCGAATTATAATATCAATATCTGTAATATAATACAATTTTTATATTATTACGTAACATAATTTTTTATATTTGAAAGAACTTAGTTAATAAGTATGTACTGCTCTGAATTTTAAATTTCCCCCTTGAGTGCAATTTTTCTCCTCATCACCAGGAGAGACATTGTTTATACTTATTGAAAATAGTTTGTGTATAAGAAAAAATATACAAGAATATACAAGAAAAAATATAATTTGCGTGTATATAATAAAATATATACTTGTATGTGTTTCTTCAAGTGACTGGTGCCTTTTGTTACTAAAATTACAACGAAGATATGTATTCGCTTGTAAACATTATTTGTTCTATTTATACTGCTTTTCACTGAAGAATAATATATTTTTTACAAAATATTCAATGTGATCGTAGTTTCGAAAGAATTCAAAGTAATTTATTGTAAATATTATCAGATAATAAATACAGTATATTATGAAATATTTATTTGTATAATTGTTAAACAAAAATAATATAATCGGTATCCCGAAAGTTTTTTTTTTTTTTGGTTCGGACGAAATTCCAATTATGTCGATTTTTGTAAAGAAATGGCAAAAACTCTTGGTAACGACGTGATCAAAATCGCCAGCTCTCAGCCTTATATATGAGTGAGAAAAAAAGAAGTCTGTTGAGTACGTCAGTGTCTTTCATAGCAGCCTCGATCAGCGCGGCATCCTGAAAGTTGTTTTTTTTTTTTGGTTCAGAAAAAATGTCAATAATGTCGATTTTCGTAAAGAAATGGGAAATAGTCTTTTTAACAACATGTTCGAATTCGACAGTTCTTAGACTTAGATATCAGTGGAAAAATAAGGAGTCTGTTGAGTACGTCAGTAAATTTCATAGTAGCCTCGGTCAGCGCGTCATCCGGAAAGTGGTTTTTTTGGTTCAGAAAAAATGTAAATAATGTTGATTTTCGTAAAGAAATGGCAAATAGTCTTGTTAACAACATTTTAAAAATCGACAGTCCTTAGACTTATATATATATATTAGTGGAAAAATAAGAAGTCGGTTGAGTACATCAGTGTATTTCATAGTAGCCTCGGGCAGCGCAGATTCCTGAAAGTTTTTTCTTTTTTGGTTCAGAAAAAATGTCACTAATGTCGATTTTCGTAAAGAAATGGGAAAGTCTTTTTAACAATATGTTCGAATTCGACAGTTCTTAGATTTAGATATCAGTGGAAAAATAAGGAGTCTGTTAAGTACGTCAGTATCTTTCATAGTAGCCTCGGTCAGCGCGGCATCTGTAAAGTTGTTTTTTTGGTTCAGAAAAATGTCAATAATTTCAATTTTCGTAAAGAAATGGCAAATAGTCTTGTTAACAATATTTTAAAAATCGACAGTACTTAAACTTAGATATCAGTGGAAAAATAAGGAGTCTGTTGAATACGTCAGTATATTTCATAGTAGCCTTGGTCAGCTCGGTATCCCAAAAGTTTTTTTGTTTTTTTTTGCAGACAAAATTTCAATAAAGTAGATTTTTGTACAGATATTGCAAATAGTCTTGTTAGCAACAACTCCGAATTCGACAGTTCTTAGACTTATATATCAGTAGAAAAATAAGAAGTCTGTTGAGTACGTGAGTTCATTTTATAGTAGCCTCGGTCATCGCGGCATCCAAAAAGGTTTTTTTTTTGTTTCTACTAGAAAAAAATTTCTATAATGTCGAATTTTGTACATGTATTGTAAAAAGTGTTGTTAACAACATTCTAAAAATCGAGTCCTTAGACATAAATATCAGTAGAAAAATAAGAAGTCGGTTGAGTACGACAGTATATTTCATGGTAGCCTCGGTCAGCGCGGCATCCTGAAAGTTTTTTTTTTTTATGGTTCAGAAAAAATGTCAATAATGTCGATTTTTGTAATAAAATGAAAAACAGTCTTGTTAACAACATTTTAAAAATCGACAGTCCTTGGACTAATATATTAGTGGAAAAATAAGAACTCGGTTGAGTAAAGATTTTGCAAAAAGTCTTGTTAACGACATTCTCAAAATCGCCAAAGCTCAGACTTATATATCAGTGAAAAATAAGAAGTTTGTTCAGTACGTCAGTTTATTTTAGAGTAGCCTCGGTCAGCGCGGCATCCAAAAAGTTTTAATTCACCCGAAAAAAATGTCAATAATGTCGATTTTCGTAAAGAATGGTAAATAGTCTTGTTAACAACATTTTAAAAATTGACAGTTCTTAAAGTTAGATATCAGTGTGAAAATAAGGAGTCTGTTGAGTACGTTAGTTTTATTCATAGTAGCCTCGGTCAGCGCGGCACCCTAAACGTGGTTTTATGTGTTCAGAAAAAAATATCAATAATTTCGATTTTCGTAAAGAAATGGCAAATAGTCTTGTTAACAACATTCTAAATATCGAGTCCTTAGACATAAATATCAGTAGAAAAATGAGAAGTCGGTTGAGTACGGCAGTATATTTCATAGTAGCCTCGGTCAGCGTGGCATCCTTAAAGTTCTTTTTTTGGTTAAAAAAAAATGTCAGTAATGTCGATTTTTGTAAAGAAATGGCAAACAGTCTTGTTAACGACATGCTGAAAATCGCCAGATTTCAGACTTATATATCAGTGGAAAATTAAGAAGTCTGTTGAGTCCGTCAGTTCATTTCTTAGCAGCCTCGATCAGCGCGGCACCCTAAAAGTTGTTTTATTGGTTCAGAAAAAAATATCAATAATTTCGATTTTCGTAAAGAAATGGCGAATAGTCTTGTTAACAACATTTTGAAAATCGACAGTTCTTAAACTTAGATATCAGTGGAAGAATAAGGATTCTGTTGAGTAAGTCAGTTTATTTCATAGTAGCCTCGGTCAGCGCGGCACCCTAAAAGTTGTTTCATTGGTTCAGAAAAAAATATCAATAATTTCGATTTTCGTGAAGAAATGGCAAATAGTCTTGTTAACAACATTCTAAAAATCGAGTCCTCAGACATAAATATCGGTAGAAAAATAAGAAGTCGGTGGAGTACGACAGTATATTTCATAGTAGCCTCGGTCAGCGCGGTATCCTGAAAGTTTTTTTTTATGGTTCAGAAAAAATGTCAATAATGTCAATTTTTGTAATGAAATGGAAAACAGTCTTGTAACAACATTTTAAAAATCGACAGTCCTTGGACTAATATATTAGTGGAAAAATAAGAAGTCGGTTGAGTACAGATTTTGCAAAAAGTCTTGTTAACGACATTCTCAAAATCGCCAGAGCTCAGACTTATGTACATATCAGTGAAAAATAAGAAGTTTGTTAAGTAAGTCAGTTTATTTTAGAGTAGCTTGTATTTAGGTCAGCTTGGTGTCCTGAAATTTTTTGTTCTTTTTATTTGATTCAGAAAAAAATCTTATCAGTGTCAATTTTTGTACAGATACTGCAAATAGCCTTGTCAGCAAAAAGTTCAAAATCGACAATTCTCCGACTTATATATCAGTGGAAAAATAAGAAGTCTGTTCAGTACGTCAATTCATTTTATAGTAGCCTCGGTCAGCGCGGCATCCAAAAAGTTTTTTTTTTTTACCAGAAAAAAATGTCAATAATGTCGATTTTCGTACAGATATTGCAAAAAGTCTTGTGAACAACATGATAAAAATCGACAGTTCCCAGACTTATATATCAGTGATAAAATAACAAGTCTGTTGAGTACGTCCGTGTATTTCATAGTAGCCTCGGTTAGCGCGGTATCCTAAATTTTTTTTTGCACAAAAAAAATCTCAATAATGTCGATTTTCGTACAGATATTTTAAATAGTCTTGTTAAGAACATGTTGAAAATCGATAGTCTCCAGACTGAATCTGAAGCAAATAGATAGGTCTCATGATGCGTCTTGTAAGATTGTACAAGAAATTAGAACACTATTTGCTACTGCTGTACAGTGATCAGGAGGGAACCGTGTGCACAGAAGTGACCTAGGCTCAAGGGAACCCGGTCGCGCAGGGCAAGTCAGGAGGAAGGATAGTGGAATCTTTACTAAAGAAGAGATAAACATCATAAATACACAAGATAGCGCTCAGAATTTTCCGTTTTCCAGTCATTCAGATATCGTTGTATGAAATGCGTGTGTACGATTCTAAATTATGTTCTGAACGTTACATAAATTTGCAGGTACATTGTCGAAATATGAAATAATTTGTGTACGAAGTGTGAACTTTAAGTATGGAAGTGATGATAAGAAAAAATACCGTTGAAGTTAGTACAAAAAAAAACAATATTAAATGAAGTAATGGACTTATCGCAATTCTGCATATACGCCGTGAGAGATAGACCTTCATTGTGCTCACAGCTGTAGTTATGACTTATTTTCGAAAAAACTGTACCTGACAGGTGAAAAAACGTAAAATACCAACAATAAATCGTTTTCCCTATTTTCTAAGCAAACTATTATTTTTTAATATAAAATGTTTAGGCATTGTTTAATCGATTTAGATTTGTTATATAATCATTAAAAGCCTATGGAGAAGAGGTTTCGCTGATATTTGCCTGATTTGTCGAAGTTACAGAATCCTGCACATCAATCCCGTGGCCGCTTTCAAAATAATTTATTTTCTGAGAAGGAAAGGCTTTCCAGTTTATGGGAAAAGTCGGTATCTGCGAGTCCGTTGAAATTAATACCTAATGTTGCTTCTTTCATAAAGCGATTAGAAATACATAAATATAATTGTTTTGCGTGCACACGTGAAAGTATTAATAGTACCCTACCCTCCTTAAAAACAAGCATGTGAAGCAGATAGAGGATGTTTGGTTTACTTGACAATTTTAGATTATAAGTGAAAGGCAGAAATAGCCTACTTTGCAGAAGGGAGACTGTGGGGTCCAGCGATACAATTTTTTCAAAGATAAAGATAATTTTCTCTATATTCTCATTTGCGTGGTGCAGTATGTGTGTAGCGGACGTAAAGTTTTATATAGCGGGCGTGAAGTTTCATGTAGCGGGCGTAAAGTTTCATGTCGGCCTTGCGGCGGAGTGTGTACGTGCGAGCGTCACTAGGCTGGAAGCGGCCACTTTACGCCTGCTTCACAGGAATGCAATGGCGTGTCTTCAAGGGGGTCAGAAAAAAATAAATTTTTATTTTTATCAAAACGTTTAGCAAGTTTGGGAGCCCGATAATAACACAAGTTGACAAAATTTTATTTCTATTTCGGGTTTCTGTTCCAATGCTTGGATTCTAATTCTAGACATCAAAAAACACTTAAATTTCCATTTTTAGGTTTTAAAGTTTGCTTTTGTCTGATTTACGTCGATAAGTAAGTTTTAAAGATTTTAATTGATTTTATGAGCAACAGTAGGTAGCACTTTGAGCATCCCGATAGGAAATGGCATATTATTTGTCAAGGGCACAGTAGTGAGTGTTTACTTGTCTAGCACAGCTGTAACAACCGCCCTTATAAGTTAGAAAATGGCATCAAGACAGTGTAAACAGGATGTTGATTCATTCCGTTTTATTTGCGGTGAATTTATTGAAGTAAAAGCAAAAAATTTGCTTTGGCTAGTGTGGGGGTTAGCGAGAAGATAGAAGTGGAGAGTGAAGGGAGTTTTTCAAAGAATCATTTCAAGGCTCAGATTCAAGGAAGAGGGATGGTGGGAGTAGAAGAACGGGGGAGGCAGAGATGGAGGAGTTGAATGACGAGGAGATAGAGAAGCAGATAAGGAAGTTGAGAAGGTCCAAAGCAGCAGGGCTGGATGGGGTAGAGAACGAAGCATGGCTGTTCAGTACACAAGAGGTTAGGGAGAGGCTGAAGGAGGTAGTGAAGAAGGTATGGACGGGGGAGGGATTCCCAGGAGGATGAAGAGAAGGGTTGATACTGCCACTGTATAACAAAGGAGATAGGGATAGACAGGAAAATTATAGAGGGATTACGCTAATGAATACGGCGTATAAAGTATACGCGATGGCGGTGGTGGAGAGACTGCGGAAGGATGTCGAGGGGAAAGGAATATTGCCGGAGACGCAGGCGGGCTTTAGGACGGGTAAGAGTACTATCGACAATATCTACGTGCAACAGCACGTGGTGGATAGAGAATTAGCGAAAAAGGGGACGAGAGTGTACGCGTGTTTTGTGGATCTTAAAGGCGCGTTTCCTTCGGTGGATAGGGGAAGGCTGTGGGAGGCGATGAAGGATAGGGGAGTGGAGAGAGGCCTGATCGAGAGGGTAAGGGAGATATATGAAGAGACCAAAGATAAGTTAAGAGGAGGGGAGGGGATTTCGGAGGGATTCTGGATGGATAGGGGTTTAATGCAAGGGTATCCACTTAGCCTAACGCTTTTTGCGATTTTAATTGTGGATATGGAAAGTAAGCTGGAGGCCGGGGTGGTAGGAGGAGTCAGAATAGGAGGGGTTAGAATTTGATCACTAGCGTGTGCAAATGACATAGTGTTGCTGGCAAGAAGCGAGGAGGCCTTAAAGCAGATGACGAAGAGGTTGAGAAGATACCTGGGTAAGAAGGGGTTAGAGCTGAATGCGGAAAAGACCAAGATTATGGTGTTCAGAAAAGGAGGGGGAAGGAATAAGGGAGGGGAGTGGAAGTGGAAGGGAAAGGAGGTGCAGGAAGTGAAAGAGTTTGCGTACCTGGGCTTCGTGTTTCGAAGGAATGAGAGAGTGGATGGTCACATGGTCACATGACGTGATGAGGCAGGTGTGGGGGTTGGGAAAGAAGTTATTCGCAGATGATTTCGGAAGGAGAATGAAAAGGTTTGTCTCACTAGTGATGATTGTGCTTTTGTATGGAGTAGAGGTGTGGGGGTGGAAGGAAAGTGAAGAGGTAAATAGAACGCAGGAGAGGTATGTAAAGTGGACCCTGGGATTGGCAAGGAACACGCCTAATTATATTGTCAGGAGGGAGACGGGGAGAACGAGTGAAGGGATTCTAGCGGGGAGTCGGGCGTGTGAATACGAGGAGAAATTTTTTGGAGAAGGGGGGGGGGGGAGTAGGCTGGTTAGGGAGTGTTGCTGGGAGAAGGAGAACAGGACAGGGGGAGGGAAAATGGAGGTTGAGCGGGAAAGGTACTTTAGAACGAATGGACTGCAGATGGATGAAGTAAGAAGGATGCACGAGGAAGGAAGGAAGGTATATGAGTTGTTTAAGAAAAACAACATGAAGAGTGAGAAGACACAAGGGGAAGAGAGAATAAGAGAGTGAAGGTTTAACGGGCACTATGTGTGGATTATGCCAAGGGCAAGAGCGCAATATTTATGTGAGAAAGGAAGTCAGGAGCTTATATCGAGGATGAGATATGGGTGCATGGAGGGCTTTAATAGGTTCTGGCTCTTTCGAGAAAAGAGGATGTGTGAACTATGTGGGAAGGGGGATGCAAGAGTGGAACACTGGTTGGAGGAGTGCGTAGAGGTGAAAAGGAGTGGGATAAGCATGGAGGTATTGATGCATGAAAAGGGGGACAAGGAAGGCAAGGCGATAAGAGCGTGTGGTCTTAGAAATAAGGTATGGATGGATGTTAGTTATTAAGGGTTAGTTTTAAGAAAATTCTGTAAAAGATGGAAGTGTAAGCAAGTCAATTTTTGAAGACCAGCAGGCTGGAAAATAAACGTTTATCTATCTATCTATCTGTAGAAAACTATGTATAATACATATCAAAAATGGCGGACGTAATTACCGTGGGCTCGGATAGAGCATAATATAACCTCACTTTTTTAAATTATGCTCCTGTGTACCTGAAGACCTGAAATCTGTAGCACTGTTCCTGATCAACAATTTTTTTTCTAAAATGATGATAAAAAAAAATAAATCAAGGATAGCCAGTATCCCATGGAAAGATATTAATTTTAAGCGTATGAAATAAAAGTAAATAAGAGACTTGCATGTTGGTGGCGGAAGTGAGAATGTGGTTAGTGTCGACTGGTGAGAGGATTTACGGAATTTGTGTGGTAGGTGTGAGTGGAGCGTGAGGGTGGAAGCCGAGGAGGTGAGTAGGGTTGTGTGGGGTGGATTGGGTAGAGAAAAAGTAATCTTGAGCGTGTGGGTGAGGTGGGATTCAAGTAGATTGGGAAAGTGAGGTTAGGTTAGCAAGGATTAGGGGGAATTTGTGGTCAGGAGTATTGGGCCTTCGAGGGTCAAGTGTGGTGCTCGAAAATTTGTAGGGGTGTTAAGTGAGGGAAAGGGGTGTTTGCAAGGGCTGTGAGGAATTGAAAAAAAGGAAAAATGGGAAATATAGGGAGAATTTGGCGGCAATAGACACAGCATTCTGCAGAGACATCTGGCGGTTGAGAAGGGTACTGCATGGAGTGGTCCCAGTTACCGGCGGCAGAGCGGGAGGTGGGTAGTGAGTGTACGGGTAGTGAAGTTGACGGGGAGGAAATTTTCTACGTGCCACGACGGCCAACAGCCCGTGGCTCGGTGTCTAGTGGCGCGTCAGGGAGAGGGAGAGAGCGGGACGGTGAGAACGAAGGAAGAGAGAAGGTGAGCGAGAGAAAATCGAGCGCAAGTGACGGGGAGGATCTCTTGAAGAGGAAAAGAGACAGCCAAGAGAGCCCGGACAAAAGCGTGGTAGAGAGACCGTTTAAAAAAAGCGGGAGAACTAGAAGGACACCCCCCCTCCCCCGCAAAATAGAGGGAAATGTGGAGAAGGAGGCGCCCGGTATGCTGATAGGCGAGATCAGGGGAGAGTAGAGGGGTTAGAGAGGGAAAGGAAAGAAAAAGATGCTAAAATGAAGCAGATGGAAGAGGAAAATAGGGTGTGGAAGGAAAGGACGGAAAAAAGGCTTGAGAAGATGGAGGGCAGGACGCAAATGGAAGTAGGAGGCGGAGGTGGGGGGAGCGAGATTAAAGGTATTCGGGAGAGGGTAGAAAAGATGATAGAAGAGAAAGTGGGAGAGCGTAGGAGTGAGAATGAAGAGAGGGCAGATAGGGAAAGGTTAAGGGCAATCGAGCTGAGAATGGAGAGAAAAGAGAAGGCAGACAGGAGGAATAATATTGTGGTAAGAGGGTTGAAGCTAAAGAGCGGGGAAGAAAGAGAGGGTGTGGAAGCGCTGCTACAGAGCATAGGCTGGGTTAAAGGCAGGCTAGGGAAAGTTAAGTTTAAGGGGAGAAAAGCCAAGGAAGTGGCGGTTGTGGAGATGGAGAGCTGGGAAGAAAAGTTGGGCTAATGCGAAATAAAAATAGGATAAAGCATAAGGCAGTTTTCATCGATCGCGATTTAACGAGAAAGGAAAGGGACGTGCAGAGAATGCTGAACGACAGGGCTAGAAAGGAGAAGAGTGAAGGGAGATCGGCGAAGGTAGGATATCGGAAAATAAAAATAGACGAGAAAATGTGGGTGTGGGATGAGGAGAAAGATGTGTTGAAGGAAGTACAGGGGAATTGTTTCGTAGGCAGTAGGGGCGCGGGGGGGAGGCAGGGGAGAGGAGTAGTGAAGGTGCTGTATTGGAATGTAGCAGGGGTAAAGAAGAAGGACGAGGAGTTCTGGCGTTATATCCAGGAATTTGACGTTGTGGGACTGGTAGAGACATGGGTAGAAAGAAAGGAATGGGATAGGATAGAGCCAAAGCTGCCAAGGGGGTATAGGTGGAGACTTCAGGAGGCGGTCAGAGTGAAGAAGAGAGGAAGGGCCAGTGGGGGAATTATAACCGGGGTTAGAGATGGATTAGAGGAAAAAGTTCATGGAGAGGAAGAGGGGGAGGGAGTGCAAATGAGGGAAATAAAAATAGGAGGCATAACCTGTAAGTTTGTTACAGTGTACAATAAGGAGGGGATGGGAAGAATTGAAGAAAGGGTGGAAGACCTGCTCGGCGAAAGAGAGGAGAGTATGGTGATAGTGGGTGGGGATTTTAATGCGAGGATGGGGAGCGAAGGGGGACTTTACACGGAAGGGGAGAGCTTCGAAAGGAAATCGAAGGATATGATAATAAATAAGGAGGGAGAGATTCTAAGGGACTGGATGGAGGATAGAGGCTGGGCGGTGGCGAATGGTATAGCAACGGGGACGAAGAAGGAGAATACACATACGTAAGTAAAGTGGGGGTATCGGTGATATATTATGTGGTTATGAATATGCAAGGATGGGAGGAGACGGAAAAATTCGCAGTAGAGGGGAGGGTGGAATCAGACCATCAGCCATTGAGTCTATGGATAAGAGGTGAGAGTGGCGGAAGACAAGGCGGGGAAGAAGTCTCGATAGGGGAGAGGGTGACCTAGACGAGGGAGGCGGTGGAGGAGTATCAAGAGGAGCTAGGAAAGGTACGCTTTGGAGGGGAGTCGGTGGAAGAGATATGGGAGGATCTGAAAGAGAAGGTGAAAGGGTGTGTGCAAAAGAAGGTATTTAGAAAGAAGAAGAAAGGAATGGTGAAGCCGTGGTGGGATAGGGAATGTAAAAAGATGAAAAAGAGGGTGAAGAGGAAGTAAAAGAAGTGGAAAGGGGGTAATCCGAGGAGGGAAAAGTACGTAGTAAGAAGAAAGAACAGGAAAAGGAGAAAGAGCTGGAAGAGGAGTTAGCAAATGTTAAGACAGAGGGGGACGTCTGGAAGATAATAAATAGGTTTAGGAAGCGAAGGGTGGGGGTCAGCGAGAAGATAGGAAGTGAGGAATGGAGGGAATTTTTTAAAGAATCATTCCAGGGCTCAGATTCAAGGAAGACGGACGGGGGAAGTAGAAAAGCGGGGGAGGCAGAGATGGAGGAGTTGAATAACGAAGAGATAGAGAAGCAGATAAGGAAGTTGAAAAGGTCAAAAGCAGCAGGGTTGAATGGGGTGGAGAACGAAGCACGGCTGTTTAGTACACAAGAGGTTAGGGAGAGGCTGACGGAGGTAGTGAAGAAAGTATGGAGGGGCGAGGGATTCCCAGGATGGTGGAGAGAAGGGTTAATAGTGCCACTGTATAAGAAAGGAGATAGAGATAGGCAGGAAAATTATAGAGGGATCACGCTAATGAATACGGCGTATAACGTATACGCGATGGTGGTGGCAGAGAGACTGCGGAAGGACGTCGAGGGGAAAGGAATATTGCCGGAGACTTAGGCAGGATTTAGGGCGGGTAGGAGTACTATCGACAATATCTACGTTCTGCAGCACGTGGTGGATAGAGAATTAGCGAAGAAGGGGAAGAGAGTGTACGCGTTTTTTGTGGATCTCAAAGGCGCGTTTCCGTCGGTGGATAGGGGAGGTTGTGGGAGGCGATGGACGATAGGGGAGTAGAAAAAGGCCTAATTGAGAGGGTAAGGGAGATATATGAGGAGACAAAGACAAGGTAAGAGGAGGGGAGAGGATTTCGGAGGGATTCGGGATGGATAGGGGGTTAAGGCAGAGGTGTCCTCTGAGCCCAACGCTGTTTGCGATTTTAATTGCGGATATGGAAAGTAAGCTGGAGGCTGGGGTGGTAGGAGGAGTAGGAATAGGAGGGGTTAGAATTTTGTCACTAGCGTATGCAGATGACATAGTGTTGCTGGCAAATAGCGAGGAGGCCTTAAAGGAGATGATGAAGAGGTTGAGAAGATACCTGGATAAGAAGGGGTTAGAGTTGAATGCGGAAAATTCCAAGGTTATGGTGTTCAGAAAAGGAGGGGGAGGGGATAAGGGAGGAGAGTGGAAGTGGAAGGGAAAGGAGGTGCAGGAGGTGAAAGAGTTTGTGTACTTGGGCTTCGTGTTTCGGAGGAATGGGGGAGTGGATGGTCACATAAAAGAGAGAGTGAGGAGAGCAAATGTGGTGATGAGCAGGTGTGGGGGTTGGGAAAGAAGCTATTCGCAGATGATTTTTGACGGAGAATGAAGCTGTTTGATTCGCTAGTGATGAGTGTTCTATTGTATGGAGTGGAGGTGTGGGGGTGGAAGGAAAGTGAAGAGGTAAATAGAACGCAGGAGAGGTATGTAAAGTGGACCGTGGGGTTGGCAAGGAACAAGCCTAAGTATATTGTCAGGAAGGAGACGGGGAGAACGAGTGTAGAGATTCTAGCAGGGAGCAGGGCGTGTAAATATGAGGAGAAATTTTTGGAAGAGGGGGGAAAGTAGGCTGGTTAGGGAGTGTTGGTGGGAGAAAGAGAACAGGAGAGGGGGTAGGTAGATGGAGGCTGAGAGGAAAAGGTATTTTAGAATGATGGGCTGCAGATGGATGAAGTGAGAAGGATGCACGAGGAAGGAAAGAAGGTTTATGACTTGGTTAAGCAAAATGGCATGGAGAGAGGGAAGACAGAGGGGGAAGAGAGAATAAGAGAGTCAAGGTTTAACGGGAACTATGTGTGGATTATGCCAAGGACAAGAGCGCAATGTTTGTGTGAGAATGGAGAGAAAGGAAGTCAGGAGCTTATAACGAGGATGTGGTGTGGGTGCATGGAGGGTTTCAATAGGTTCTGGCTCTTACGGGAGAAGGGGATGTGTGAACTGTGTGGAAAGGGGGATGCAAGAGTGGAGCACTGGTTGGAGGAGTGCCTGGAGGTGGAAAGAAGTGAGATAAGCATGGAGGTATTGTTGCATGAAAAGGGGGAAAAAAAGGGCAGTAGCATGGGTGTAGGGAGTGTTGGGTAAGATGGATGTGAAGAGAAGGAAGGAGGAAGAGGAATGGAGACGGAAAGATTGTAAATAGGAGAGAAATTAGATATAAGTAACATGTAAATATTGCAAATAGTAGATAAGTAGTAGGTATTAGAGCGAAAACAGAGGTTGGCAAGCAAGGCAATGCGAAAAAGTAGGGACATGCGTGCGAGGCGAGGCGAGGAAGGAAAGGCAATAAAAGCGTGCGACTTAGAGATAACGAATGGATGGATGTTAGTCTTTAAGGGTGATTTTTAAGAAAATTCTGTAAAAATGGAAGTGTAAGCAAGTCAATTTTTTGAGGCCAGCAGGCTGAAAAATAAACGTTTATCTATAATAAAAGTAAATAACCAGGACCAGTTTGCATAGGATACCACGTTGTGGTACTTATACTCGTGTTCCACATGCTCGAAAACGTTACGGATTATGAAGTACAATAAACACGTATATTATTTTTTTTTAAATAATTTGTTTAGGAAAGTGATAGATAATGGCGAATAATTAATTGCTCAATATTAGTTGTTTCTGTAAGCCAATTGGGTACTTTTAGAATAACGAATTCAAAATTCCGCCCATATGATCATTTGTATCACATATGATCAAATGTAAAATACATTTGTAGAAAATTTAGGACGTAATATACATGTCCAAAACCATGTAATATAAGTGATGTATTATACATACCCATCCCTGTGTCTAATATTATACATACCGCAAAATAGTGTCATATATGTACCGCTTTAATTTCTAAAGATATTATCAACTCTTCAGGCTCATAAAAATCTACTTTCCACATATTAAGCCTACCCGGAGTTTTATAAATGATTATATTACATCGGAACACTCAAAAGTTGGGAGATGTAAATTATTAAAATAGAGAAAAAACTAAAATATCGTAGATCAACATTTTTACTTTTAGACGTGTAAAATTTATTTTGATAAATTTCCAGACATATTAAAATTTCTTTCATGTTGAAATTTTTTACGAAGTTGACTAAAGTCAAAAGAAATATATTTAACCACCAACAAAAAGTGTATACTTGATTTTATAAGCCGTCTCTCCCCTACCTGTGGTACGAAATCACAAAGTTAGACTTTCCCCTTCTTTAATAAGCAAAAACTTGGCTGAAGAAATATTTTTAATTTTCTTTGGCAGTGTCTCAAAGATTTCAGATTTTCCGTTATTACGGATAAGTGTGATATGTGTAAAAAACACACTAAAATCTCCTTTTTACTAGATTATACTTTCGCAACTATAAATTAAACATCCACTGATTCTTATAATGTATGGTGGATTTAAATTCGTCGCTTAATAGATTGGTTGAATTTGAATTCGAAAATCGATATAAGCGAGTTTGCGCAAAAGTTATTAATGTGTATTTTGATGTTGAGAACAGAGCTGTCAACCGCCTACTTGCGGTGTTTGGGCAATGGTTATTCATGTTTTTTGGCAGTCCTGATCCTGAGTGAGATATAGAGAGATGATGATAGCTTACGAATTCGCGTCGCATATCGAGTATAACCGAATTCTTCTTTATCTGCAAGACAGCGTGATTGATATTTGGGCCTGAATGATCACAAGCGGATCAAAATGAGGCCGAGGCACTTTCTTTCTCGGGCGAGATCGGTTTTCTTCACTACGCTAGGCTGCGCGCGCCTACCGCATAGCCGGCAGTCGGCGCGTTTTTTTAGACTCATGCATTTATGATGAATAGTACCGAGTTTAAGCTTTACTTCAATTTCGTGACTAGCAGAAAAAGAAAATCATCATGTTATATTTTTTCACAATTTAAGTAAAAATGGTTTCAGGTTTCAATGGATATACAAGAATAAACTTTATTAATTAAATTTAACATTGTTGACAGGATGCATTGAGTTATAGATTTTTTAGAACATCTAACATAATTTTAGAACTTTGTATATGATATTTAGAAGTTCCTCTAATTATAACGCGAAAATTCCAGTTTTAATATGAAGGAAACCACTCCTTATTAATTTGCATACCGTTTTTTAGAATTAGCAGATTAGGTTTCTCATTAACAAAATGTCAATCGCCACGTGTGACAAACTGACATCGTACTTTTAATTTTTTTTATTTATTTAAAAAACATGTTTGAAAAAACTTTCGAGGTATTTTCGGAAGAATTAAATTCGACTATTTGAACGTAATTAGAATTTCCTATAAGATTTCATTTAACCATTCCTCTTCTACATCAAAAAGCTAAGAGGTTCAGTCAAGATCTTCAAAAATAATGCATGCATGAAACTGTAGTCAAAATCAAAGTGTCACACTTTGAGGCTGCGTCTACATCATCAAATAATGCGAACATAGAAAGGCATCGATTCCACTCAACAAAGAAAAAGAAGTCTCAAACATGGGACATCTTTCAAAACCAACTGATAGGAAAGCAATGCCACTGAAAGAAGCAATCATGAGTAAGAGTGAAGTAATTAACATTCTCTCTGATTTTGAACATCTATACAGTTCAGCGAAACCTATCAATGACTAGGAATAATGTAAAAGGTAAGGCCTGAAGTGAAAAAGTAAACAAATTCTTCTCTAAAAAATAGGTATGTCAATGAATGTTACCAAATTCACATACGTAATTAAGAATTCAGTTTCCGTTTAGGGGTTTAGAAGAATGTCACATTTATGAGCAAGATAAAACAGACAAAAATTTAAGATAATTTATCAATGTTGGTTTATTGCTAATATTATTTACATTGGAAGTTCATGTCTTATTCTAGACGATTGGGTATTGTGAGTTGATAGCTTGATATTTAACTGGGAGTATCGCGTACCTTGGGGTTTAGTAGAGGCTACTGTGGGCAGCGAGTGTGGTGGGTGTTCCAGTTGTGGGGACGGCAGATCCAGGGAGATGTGGCTGATGTAAACTGAGAACTGATTTCTTGATCTCGCAGACTGTACTTTTATGCTCCTCGCTTCGGCGGCAGCGGCGGCGGCGGTGCACCACTTGCGAGGCAGGCGAGTGGGGGTTCACTAGCGAGGATCGTTTCAGCGATGTCACTGGAGGGGATTTCGCGCGATTGGTTTTGCTCTCGCCGCGTCAAAGTCTACAAGCGTTGGACAAAAAACGAAACCGCGCTTGTGCTGTGAGTTGCCAGAAAGTCTAATATTTTTACGGGGCTGCGCGACTCGGAATTATAAGTATTCTGACAGCTGAGGTTAGAATGCCTAGTCAACGAAAGATAGAAGAATTTGGATGTTGGCTAAGTATAATTTATAGTTATAAATATACTCAGCGGACGATTTAAAAGTGGGTCAATCTAATCTTACAACTCAAAGTATGCTGCGAAATGAACTTAAGATCTCAATTTTATTTCTACTATTTACACAAAACGAAAACTTAAACTCAACGCGTGGTCAGAGGTTGTATTAGAAGTCGTGGACGGATGTTTGGGCATCGCTTCTTCTGCGTTATCCATCCGTTCGGAGTGCTGGAACTAGAACGTCTTCTGTTCAACAGCATTCAGGGGCCTCTTCCTAGGCCGCCCTCAACGGTGTTTCTTGACCGAAAGAACTTATCTTGGCTCTGGGACCCCTTGCAAGTCCGCTCTCGACGACGATCCAGAGCCGGAGAGTCTTAGCCGATCTAGGACCACTGTGAAGGCCGCCCTCGAAAGTGTTCCTAGATCAGAGGGTCTTTCTCGAGAGTCCGGATCAACGGATTGTTCCCGGTCCTATTCGGAGGTCGCCCCCTACGGCGTTTCTAGACGTCTATGGTGTCTAACAAGGCAGTGGGTCTGAGTAGCAGGGGTACCCATTGGGAATCACAAGTCATCCTCGACGATCGAGTCAGTAAGGAGGCTGAATGTCGAGGAAGCCCGATATTTTTGACGACCTGGATAATAAGGGTACCCATTGGGGGCCGCAAGATTTTTGAGGACAAGCGTCCTCATTTTTTGGAGACCTGGGTAGCAGGAGTACCCATTGGAAGTCTTGGTCAAAGGAGACGTCTTTGTCGGCCGGATCGTGCTTCGCCGGCGTCTGCTTCGCGGGAGAAAATTTTTGAACCTGGATGTAAATTTACATTCTCTACTATGGAACTCGAAAATTGGCCAAAACAGCAAGAGGAACAAAAGGTTAGGAGGAAGGTCCGCGATTTCTAAAAATTCGAAAAAATGATTTGGTTTCCGGGTGTTGGTGGCACAGGCAATTTGGAAATTTCCGTAATGGAATTTGGAAATTGCGCGAGAATTAGGTTGAGTAAGAGTGGATGTCCAATAGCGGGAGGATTTTTTTTGAACGGGTGACATGCTACTGGGAGTGGATTTTATAAGGGGACGGATTCGCCAAGGGAAGTGGTGAATTATTCACAGGGAATGACTAGTTGCATGGAATGAATTTGCACAGGCGATGCAGGTCATTCTGAGGGAGGATTTATCGCTGGGATTTGTTTTGCCAACGTGAGGGCGTATAATTTGTACGGAGGTGAGAATTAATAAGGGGAGTATTTCCCATAGGGCCTTGATTTTGTTCAAGCGATAGGTTTCCCACAGGGTGCTGGATGTTTCCCACAGGGCCCTGTTTTTATCCAAAGGGTGGGTTTCCTGCAGGGTGCTGGTTCTTTACAGCTGGAGAGTTTCCTACAAGGCCTTGATTTTTCATAGGGATTGGTTTTTGTGAGAGGGTGGTCATGTTACAACATGGCTTAAGTTCTGGTTGGGGGGTCGGCGGGGAAGTCTGTGTTCTCGAAAATATTT
The DNA here is from genome assembly GCA_932178445.1 of Andricus quercusramuli. Classification (NCBI taxonomy): domain Eukaryota; kingdom Metazoa; phylum Arthropoda; class Insecta; order Hymenoptera; family Cynipidae; genus Andricus; species Andricus quercusramuli. The sequence goes on from CAKNXH010059162.1 coordinate 95,438, forward strand.
CCGGGGTAGAGATACTCCTGTTGCTTGAGCTCCTAGCTCATAGATCGACGGGTGTGTGTAGATTTGTAAGATGAAGGATTCCCACAGTGCCTTAATTTTGTCCAAGAGGTTTGTTTCCCACAGAAGGTAGATTTGTTGAAGAGTCCGTGCTCTGGGAAATACTTCCAAGATAGGGATACTCCTGTTGACTAAACTTTAGTTTCAGGGACCGAAGGGTCCATGTCGCAGTTCGTTGAATCATAGGCGCCAATGGTTGTTTATTCACTCCCGGGAGTGGGGGTAATTTTTTTCAATGAGAGTAACGCGCACTCTGAGCGAAGGGGACACTGTTTCTAAGGGGAGTGTGCAGAGCAGAAAATGGGATGAAAAGTGTGTTAACTTTTCTCTCAGGGTCCACGTAATAAACTAAATGGGAAAGGCACACTTTATAAAAAGAGGAAAGTTTATTGCTAATACGGCGTGGAGACATTCTACAAGTCGAAGAAAATCCAGAGAGATTCAGGGGCTGGGGTGTCCTGGACTTGGCTGTTCATCGCTTGGGCAAGGAATGGAGCGGAAAAGCCAGGGAGATGTGGCTTGAGCCGAAGCCCGGGGAGAACTGGGGGGGGGGGGGGGGGTCCTCAGTTCTGGGCATTCTTCGCTCGGGTTAGGAATGGAGTGAAGAAGCCAGGGTGATGTGGCTTGGGCCGAAGCCTACAAGCATCGGACGAACAGCGAAACTGCGCTTGAGCTATGAGTTACCAGAAAGACTTCAACATTGTTAGGGGGCTGCGCGACTCGGAATATCAACATTTATTTATCCAAAGCCACACATATTCAGCACGATTTAAATTTATATTTTTAGATCAGGTGTAAGTTTAACATTTTTCAATTTTTTCATTGCATTATTTAGGTTAAAATAATTATTTTTGGAAACCAAAACTTACCCCTAAGGTTAATTTTTCCTCATTGCAAAAAAAATTTGACCTCTATTTTTACTTATTGATCCTTTAATATGAAAATTTTCACTTTAAATAGATACTTTAAGGTTGGTTTTCCATACTTTCTGATACAACATTATAAATAATTATGTATATAAATAATAATCATAAATTATATAAATACGATGGTAGCTCTGAGAAAGCATCCAGAGGCGACTGTTGTCACCATCAACGCTCCCGGCCGCAGTGTAAGGATATCAGCGAGACGAACTCCAAACTACACCGTGCTCCTAATTTTGTACCTAAAACATCATCGCAAAATATTTCAAACATCGTATTCAATTAATTTATAATATCCTCATCTCATGAGGCACCTGACTTAGTCCATGGCTATTTTAAGGTTTGGAATTTGGTTGCGACTAGCTTGAATTTGGTTTTCTTGACAGGGCTAAATTAAAATTTTGAAGTATTTGGTTAATTTAATTTTTTTTACAAAAATGTCACTAATTGCTTTATTGATTAAAATGTTTAACTACACGGTAAGAAAGAATTGATTGGAACGCATACAATGGCATTTAAAAAACGGAAATTGCAATGCTTTTGAATGTGTACCAATTGCATTTTTGCCGAAATGTCATTGAATGCGCTTTATTGTATCAGACTCATCTCATTTCAAGCATTTTGAATGCACACAAACTTGAAGGCATTAAATTGACGTCATTATAATGCTATTAAGGACATTTACATTACAAAACATCGATTAGAATCAATGCCATGTAATGTTGCTCATAGTTCTGTCGCAGTTTCAATTCACACCAATTCTGAACATAGTTTACACAAACACCATCGGACGGTTGCCCTAGCTGACAACAGTCAGTATTCATGGCGGAGAAGAACACAGCCTGTCAAGAGTCAAGACTCCAAGATTCTTGAATTGTCTTGAAGAAAGTTCTGTGACAAAAATTGTTCACATAAGTGAATCTGTATTGTGCTTCTGGGACTTCTTTTTGTGTGAAACAAGTTTTAAATTCCGCATTTATTATTATTAATTTATCCGTTCATTTTAGTTAAAAGTTCAAACAAATTGAACCTCAGATATTCAAGAAATATAGAATTCCATGAGATCTTTGCGACTTTACTAAAGAATAACTTCTTCAAAAATTTTCTGAGATGAAAATTTCGATTATCAGGCCTCTTTACCTTATACTATGTCTCTATATACTAACGGTTTCATACAACATTTTTAACCGCGTATAGTTTAAAAAAAACAGGGTTATTTGCTCCGGTTTTAGAGGTTGGCCGGCAATCGGCAGGTGGGAATATAGGAACTCCTATCTAATACAACGCTGCTGAAGGCTGGTGACCTTCTCAGAATAACTCACCAACCTATTGAGACTCTCGGTTTCCTTTCTCATGTCCTTACCCCCCCCCCCC
>CAKNXH010059162.1:97891-115799 GCA_932178445.1 Andricus quercusramuli
TGAGACTCTCGGTTTCCTTTCTCATGTCCTTACCCCCCCCCCCCCCTACCCAGTAACAGAAGTTTTGCTGGAACTAACGTTACAGCTTGACTCCACCATACGACAAATCAATGCTTAATTCGGACATGGACTGAAACTTTGATTGACGAAAAGCATGCACACGGTAAACGTAAAGGTCGAGTTTCGGGCGATGAATGGAGACTGGGTGTTTGGAACGCTAGAGGAGTGAGTGATCTTTAGATAAGAGAACTACGAGAAACTATGCACATAAGGAAACTAGATATTCTTTGTGTACCTGAGACGAAGAAGAAGGGTTGCGAAATTAGAAACATAGAAAATGGGGTGTTGGAAGGCGGTTGTGAAATATGGTCAGGAGTAGATAGTGAATCACATCGTAGTCAAGGGGTCGGTTTAATTATGAATGAAAAAGCAAGACAACATCTCAAAGATCATAATTTTGTATCACCCAGATTGCTATGGGCTAGAATCAAGGCAGGAATCAGAAGATTATTTATCATAGCGTGCTACGCACCAGTTGATAGCGATTCGAGGAAAGTTAAGGATGCCTTCTGGGACACTTTGAATTATACAATAAGTACTTGCGAACAAAGTGAAAGAATAATTTTTTTAGGAGATATGAACGGATGGGTCGGCGTCCAACGTCAGGATACAGATACAGGAGGGGTGCTAGGTAATTTTGGGGACCCAACAAGAGAAAATTATAACGGGGAAAAATTAGTTAGATTATGCTTAGAGAAGGGCCTATTTATTACAAATACCTGGTTTCGACATAAAATGATCCATACTTACACCTGGTGTAATAACCTGGAAATAACCGCAGTATAATTGACTCTGTTATTGCAGATGAAAGAATAAGAGAACTAGTTACAGATACAAGACTCATGAGGGGGGCCGAATGCAATACTGATCATTACCTTTTAATCTTCCAAATGAACTTAGGGCGGGGATGGAGAAGAAAGAGAACCAAACAAACGAAACAAACGCGAATCAAGGTCGAAAATTTACAGAAACCGGAAGTGCGAATAGATTTTCAGAATAAGATAAACGAACGCATAAATGAAACAATTTGAGAGTCGCTTGAAAGCAATAAAGATATAGAGGGCGCGTGGGCTTTATTGCGGGATACCATTGTTAAAACTGCGATTGAAGTGTGTGGTACGGCGATGGTAGGAAGAAAGTCTGGCGATTCGTGGTGGAACGATGAAATTGAGGCAGCCCAAAAAGAAAAGAAAGAAGCGCACAAGAAAACGAAACAAAACAAAACTACAACTACAAAACTACTTTAAAGGAATTATGAAACTATTATATAAACAGTTGAAGGAAAGTAAAAGTACAGAGTTTGTCAGCATGAGAAACAGCAAAGGTGAAATGCTATATGACATAGACGGTATAGTTGACGCTTTAAAAGACTCTTTTAAATAACTATTAGGAGGTGAAAATATAGGACAACAAAACTGCGACATAGAACATTATGCGTTAGAAAATCCAATTGAAGAAGTCTGTGTCACGGAGGTTAGAGATATAATTAAGAACTTGAAAAACGGTAAGGCTGCTGGTATAGACAGTATTAGCGCTGAATTGCTTAAATACGGTGGCGAGTACATACCTCACAGGTTGTGCAAATTGATAAATTTATGTTTCGAGACAGGAGAAGTCCCAGACGATTGGAGAAAAGCGATTGTTGTACAAATATACAAAAGAAAGGGAGATAAAAGCAACTGCAGTAATTACAGAGGTATCAGCCTACTAAGTACAGTAAGTAAAATATACTCAAAAATACTTATCCGTAGAGTAATGGAAATTACACACGAGAAGATATGGGAAGTCCAAAGTGGATTTATGCCAGGAAGATCATGTACAGATCAGATATTCAGCTTAAGCCAGATCACAGAACAAAGTTTGAGAGTAGGAAAAAAAGTTTTAGGTCTGCCCTCTTCGACGAAGAAGGTGTAGATCTCGAAACCGTCAAGGTACGTGGGTTAGGTTTCGCAGATGACAAGATTGTTATGGCAGAATCAATCGAGGACTTGCAAAGAATGTTGAATAAACTTAATGCAAGCATGAAGAACATGGGCCTCAAAATTAACGTGAATAAAACGAAAATCATGGTGTTTGAGGGAAAAAGTGAGAAAACAATATGTAACATTGTCCATCCTCACAAATAAAAACATATCAAAAAAAGCTAATATGGCCATACATAACTCTATTTTCGTACCGACTGTACTATACGGTAGCGAGGCATAGACCTGTCAAGAAAAGGACAGGAGTAAAATCAACGCGATAGGCATGAAACCTCTGCGCATAATATGCGGGAAAACACTGATGGACAAAGTGCGAAACAAGACAATCCTTAAAGAATGTGGTACAGGAGAGACACTAGTTGACATGTGGGAAAGAAATCAGCTAAGGTGGTTCGGACATCTTGAAAGAATGAAAGATGAACGACTGACCAAGCAAGTGTATAAAGGTAAAGTAAATGGCAGAATGCCCAGAGGCAGACCGCCGAAAGAATGGTTAGAATCTGTGAATGAGACACTAATCCGAAGAGACATAAGAAGCCATAGAAACACAAGAGCCTGCATGAAAAAATGCATGGACGTGAAGGAAGCTAGAGTAGTATGCCAGAACAGAAAAGTGTGGCTACAAATAGTTTGTAAACAGAATGACAATAGAGTGAATGGTGCCTGAAACAAAGACCTAGGATACTAATGGGCCCAAGTGGGGAACCATGCATAACAACTTTGTGAGGCTCCTTACTTGGGGTGATCGCTAGAGAGATTGATCAGCAACCTGGGTCGGATCAGTGTTGCGGAATGAACGTGTCATTTAAATAAATGACACGAGAATTCCAGATCAATCTAAAACATCTATACCTCACACCTATATACCTTCTACCCATATACCGACCTACTTTATACCTATATACCTATTCACTTTTTCCAACCGAGCAAGTCACGCCTACCCCCAAAAGGGAAATGGCTTAATGGTAGAATAATAATAATAATAATAATGACAAAAAAAAATTACAAATATTAAATTATTCTAAAGTTTGATCATTTTTCCTTTAAATTGTGTATAAATTGTCTTTCAAATCAATTATACCCCGTGGCCGCACTGGAATCTACTCAAACGATAAGTTTTTCTTTTATTTTATACCAAATTATACTAAATCTACTGAAGCAAAATTGTTAATAGATTTCAATAATTTGAAGTGATTACAAAGGATTTTTGTGTATATCTCACAAAAAATTTTTAACCGCGTATAATTTTAAAAAAAAAGTCTTATTGGCTCTTGTTTTAGAGGTAGGCCGGCAATTGGCAGATGGAAACATATGAACTTCTATCTAATACAACTCTGCTGAAGGCTGGTGACCTTCTCAGCCTAAATCACCAACCTATTGAGACTCTAGGTTTCCTTTCTCATGTTCTTACACCCCCCCCCCCCCCAACCCCAGTGACAGAAGTTTTGGTGGGACTGAAGTTACAGCTTGACTCCACCATATGACAAATCACAGCTTCATTCGGACATGATTTCGACTCGCAAAACAAATCTTGCGCATACAGGTGATAGTTGGGAGTACAATATAAACATGAATAATACAAACAATAAAGTAGCCTCGGAATGGACTGAAACTTGGATTGACGAAAAGCATGCACACGGTAAACGTAAAGGTCGAGTTGCCGGCAATGAATGGAGACTGGGTGTTTGGAATGCTAGAGGAGTGAGTGATCATAAGATAAGAGAACTACTAGAAACTATGCGCGTAAGGAAACTAAACATTCTTTGTGTACCTGATACGAAGAAAAAGGGTCGCGAATTTATAAACATAGAAAATGGAGTGTTGGAAGGCGGTTGTGAAATATGGTCAGGAGTAGATAGCGAATCACATCGTAGTCAAGGGGTCGGTTTAACTATGAATGAAAAAGCAAGACAACATCTCATAGATCATAATTTTGTATCACCCAGATTGCTATGGGCTAGAATGAAGGTAGGAATCAGAAGATCATTTATCATAGCGTGCTACGCACCAGTTGATAGCGATTCGAGGAAAGTTAAGACGCCTTCTGGGACACTTTAAATGATACAATAAGTACTTGCGACCAAAGTGAAAGAATAATTTTTTTAGGAGATATGAACGGATGGGTCGGCGTCCAACGTCAGGATACAGATACAGGAGGGGTGCTAGGTAATTTTGGGGACCCAACAAGAGAAAATTATAACGGGGAGAAATTAGCTAGATTATGCTTAGAGAAGGGCCTATTTATTACAAATACCTGGTTTCGAGATAAAATGATCCATACTTACACCTGGTGTAAAGTAAATAATCGCAGTATAATTGACTCTGTTATTGCAGATGAAAGAATAAGAGAACTAGTTACAGATACAAGACTCATGAGGGGGGCCGAATACAATACTGTTCATTACCTTTTAATCTTCCAAATGAACTTAGGGCGGGGATGGAGAAGAAAGAGAACCAAACAAACGAAACAAACGCGAATCAAGGTCGAAAATCTACAGAAACCGGAAGTGCAAATAGATTTTCAGAATAAGATAAACGAACGCATAGATAAGGCAATTTGGGAGCCGCTTGAAAGGAATAAAGATATAGAGGGCGCGTGGGCTTTATTGCGGGATACCATTGTTAAAACTGCGATTGAAGTGTGTGGTATGGCGAGGGTAGGAAGAAAGTCTGGCGATGCGTGGTGGAACGATGAAATTGCGGCAGCCCAAAAAGAAAAGAAAAAAGCGCACAATAAAACGCTGACCATGACAGGTCTTAGCGATTAGGAGAGAAACAGACTCAAAAATGATTACAGACACAAGAAGAGGAAAATTAAACGACTAGTCAAAGAGAGTAAAGAGAAAACCAGAACAGAAGAAGAGAACAAAATAAAAAACTGCTTTGAAGGAATTATGAAACTATTATTTAAAGAGATGAAGGGAAGTAAAATTACAGAGTTTGTTAGCATGAGAAACAGCAAAGGTGAAATGCTATATGATATAGACGGGATAGTAGACGCTTTAGAAGACTCTTTTAAAGAAATATTAGGAGGTGAATATATAGGGCAACAAAACTACGACATAGAACATAATGCATTAGAACACCCAATTGAAAAAGTCTGTGTCACTGAGGTCAGAGATATAATCAAGAACTTGAAAAACGGTAAGGCTGCTGGTATAGACAGTATTAGCGCTGAAATGCTTAAATACGGTGGCGAGTACATACCTCACAGGTTGTGCGAATTGATAAATTTATGTTTCGAGACAGGAGAAGTCCCAGACGATTGGAGAAAGGCGATTATTGTACCAATATATAAAAGAAAGGGAGATAAAAGCAACTGCAGTTTTTACAGAGGTATCAGCCTACTAAGTACCGTAAGTAAAATATACTCAAAAAGACTTATCCGTAGGGTAATGGAAATTACAGAAGAGAAGATACGGGAAGTCCAAAGTGGATTTATGCCAGGTAGGTCATGTACAGATCAGATATTTAGCCTAAGACAGATCACAGAAAAAAGCTTGAGAGTAGGAAAGAAAGTTTTCTGTGCATTTATTGACCTAGAAAAAGCATTCGACACGGTGAATAGAAGTAAACTTTGGGAAGTCCTTACAGAGTATGGAGTAAATGGAGGGCTTCTACAAGCAATAAAAACAATATATACAGGTAGTAAAGCGAGTGTGAGGGTAAATGGGAAACTGAGTGACTGGTTCGATATTATGCAAGGCGTGAAGCAAGGATGCGTTATGTCCTCGTCGCTATTTATCATATTCATGGATAAGTGTCTAAGAACTGCCCTCTTCGACGAAGAAGGTGTAGATCTCGAAACCGTCAAGGTACGTGGGTTGGCTTCCGCATATGACAAGATTGTTAAGGCAGAATCAGTCGAAGACTTGCAAAGAATGTTCAATAAACTCAATACAAGCATGAAGAACATGGACCTCAAAATTAACGTGAATAAAACGAAAGTCATGGTGTTTGAGGGAAAAAGTGAGAAAACAATATGCAACATAGTCCTAAATGATGAGAAATTAGAACAAGTTGACAAGTACGTATATCTAGGTGGTCTATTCACTAACGACGGAAAAATAGATGGGGAGTTAGATAGGCGCATAAATAAGGTTAAGCAGGTTATCGGTAGAGCAGGGTCCATCCTCACAAATAAAAACATATCAAAAAAAGCTAAAATGGCCATACATAATTCTATATTCGTAACGAATGTACTATACGGTAGCGAGACATGGACCTGTCAAGAAAAGGACAGGAGTAAAATCAACGCGATCGGCATGAAACCTCTGCGCATAATATGCGGGAAAACACTGATGGACAAAGTCCGAAACGAGACAATCCTCAAAGAATGTGGTACAGGAGACACACTAGTAGACGTATGGGAAAGAAATAGGCTAAGGTGTTTCGAACATCTTGAAAGATGAACGACTGACGAAGCAAGTGTATAAAGGTAAAGTAAATGGCAGAATGCCCAGAGGTAGACCGCCGAAAGAATGGTTAGAATCTGTGAATGAGACACTAATCCGAAGAGACATAAGAAGCCATAGAAACAAAAGAGCTTGCATGAAAAAATGCATGGACGTGAAGAAAGGTAGAGAAGTATGCCAGGACAGAAAAGTGTGGCGACAAATAGTTTATAAAAAGAATGTGAGCGGAGTGAATGATGCCTGAAACAAAGACCTTGGATTCTAATGGGCTTAAGTAGGGAACCATGCAGAACAACCTTGTGAGGCTCCTCACTTGGGGTGATCGCTAGAGATTGATCAGCAACCTGGGTCGGAGCAGTGTTGCGGAATAAACGTGTCATTCGAATAAATAACACGAGAATTCCAGATCAATCTAAAACATCTATACTTAACACCTATATACCTATATACCTTATATCCATATACAGACCTACTTTATACCTATATTCCTATTCACTAGTTTTTCCAACCGAGCAAGTCACGCCTACCCCGAAAGAGAAATGGCTTAATGGTATAATAATAATAACATCTTCGAAGCTTCAAAATGCTAAATTTTTTAAATAATTTTTTTTACACTTTTTTCAACCTTTTTTGTGTAAAATGAACACTATTACTGATAGATAGAAATAAATTGAATGCATAGCAGAAAAAGATTAAATTTGTTAAGTAATGTACGGAAGTGATTTTGGAAGTATAAATTTATACAAATTCAGAAGAATTTTAATAGAACAATCAAAAATTAACATTTGTGAAAAGCATTGGTTTTAAGCAATAATTACTTAAATTTAGATAATGCATGGAAATAAAGAAAAGTGGACTAAAAACCGATCTAATATTATTATACTTAAGTATCGAAGTTTAAAAAAAATAGGCCACCACTCGCAGTGAAACCTTGTAAGAAATTCAAATTATATTCAGATAGTCGAAAAAGAAAGAAAACTTCTAAATTAATCAGTCGGCTGAAAATTTTTTTTGGTAAGCCTCACAAATTTACAAATATTTATTACTTATATATACCGTAAGGTCAAATTCATACCGATCATAGGGAAGCATAAGTGCGAGTGAGACGTTATAATAACATAAGAGCATTTCTTTCGTACTCTATGTTATGACTGGTATGAATTTGACCTTACTTTATATATAAAATACATAATAATTCTACGTACACTTTTCTTGTTACAGCCACGCACTTTTCATTTCAGTCAACACTTGCTGAAAGTGGTGAACCCTGTTCTACGCTAATGGTATTCGTCGTTTTTGTTTTGAATTACAATGATCCTAATTCAATTTTTTGGTACGCCTGTGACATTCTGGATTTTTTACATTCCAACGAACAAGCTGTTCTCTAAATTTTTCGACTAAGTGGTCTCAAATACTTACATACATAGGCTCGCAATTGTAAAAACCGTATATAATGAAAACATTTATTCCATTAATAAAATTATTTATAAAAATAAAAAATAAGTTGTTAATGTATTATTTATTCATTAACATTGACCTTACTGACAATTAGTGCATAAATTTATACAACTTCATTCCAGAACTAATATAAGTGCAAGTTTTCCGCATTTTTTACAAATTTTTGGACGTTGCCCGTCGTATTGAAAAAATCAATAGAACCTTTTTTGTGGAGAATTTTATGTACTTCAATGTTTGTAGAGGCGGAGTTTGCCAAAAAAAACCATAAACAAACGAGTTATAAATAAAAAACCGTGTTTTGGAAGTTTACGCCACTGCCAAAAGATACGCAGAGGTCAGGGGAGGGGGATAATGAAAACGGAGAACAGTTTAAAACCATAATTTCTTTAGTCGGAATTATTGTCAAACAAAACTTAATTAAAAATAACTTAACTCAAAAACTTATTGGATTAGGAATCTGTATTATCATCGGAGATGGTAACGATCCATCAGAAGAGAAGTTTTTTCACACACACTGTGAAAATGGAAATCTACAAGGTCACACGTGTCGAGTCATATTTGTTTAATGAGGATACTGATCTGCTAATTTAAAAAAAAAAGTATGCAAATTGATAAAAAAAATTGTGCCATTCATATTGAATTTACTGGAATTTTGTTCGTTATAATTAGAGGAACTTCTGTAAATCAAATACAAAGTTCTAAAATCATATGAGATGTTCTGCAAAATCTACAAAACAATGTATTTAATAAAGTTTATTTCTGTATACCCATTGAAACTTTAAAACATTTTTCCCCAAATTGTGGAAAAAATATAACAATCACTTTTTTGTCTGCTAGGTATGAAATTGAAGTGAAGTTTTAACTCGGTACTATTCATCATAAATGTGTGAGTTTCAAAAAACAAGCCGACTGCTGGCTAAGAGGTAGGCGCACGCATATTCGCGGTAGGCGCGCGTAGCCTAGCGAAGAGAAGAAAAGCGATCTCGCCTGAGGAAGAAAGTGCCTCAGTCTCGGCTTCGTTTTGATCCGCTCGTGAATGATCTGTTTGACGGCACTGAAAGCTACGGACGCAAAAGGGTCAAGAGTTTCAATTGCATTTGCTTCAAATTAACTGAATAGACTTAGCTGCAAATGACATATTTACGTTATTTGCTAAGTTTTCTTTACTATACAGTTAAGTGTATTAAGTACATTTCAAGTAAATGCAAATCAAAATTTCACGATTCAAATTCTAGACTCTTGCGCCCGTAGGTTTCAGAGCCGCGAAAAGGACCTTTCAGGCTTGAATTGTGTAACGTAATTTGACTAGAACTGGAATTTCTATGCGGCATTAGTAAATTCACCCGACTATACATTGTACTTTGAAAATACACTGCGCGTGAAATTACAACTGATCGTAAATATCACCAAAAATTTTTTTACAATGTGGCTTTGTCCATCATTCTTCAAGTCAAATATTTATTTTCAAAAGATGCTCATCAGCAATAGGAAGAACATAAAAACTCCTATTTTTTGTAGAAAAAGATTTTTTATTGAAATTATCAGACGGCGGAGAAAACTCCAAAGCAAAAAAAAATGTTTAGTTTGAGTCATATTAAAATGCTAAATCAAAAAAGGAAGCAGAAAATATTAAACAATTGTACAAAAATTAGAGTCTTCTATAAAGCCAATGCCAATCCCGCACGCAACTTTTAATTTACCGACATTGCAAATTTGTTTATAACAATCAAAATTTTCATGAAATGTCAATGTTCTGCTCCGGAATATCCTTGGCAAACGAATTGAAACCAATTTTTTAAAAAAAGCACCTCGAACTTTAAAACTAGCTGTGAATTCGATCTCGAGTGTTTCCACTTTGTTTGTATTTATAATTATATGGTGCTCATTTCACGAGCACTTTGCTCCCCGTTAGCAAATGTATTTGCTTCCTCATAGAGGAAGCATTAGTTATTTTTTTCAATAATAGACAAACCAAAGTCTTCATTTTGCTCAATTTAAAAATAGAAATTAACCAAAAATGAAAAATTACAAAATAATACAAAAAATGTTTTAAACACAAAGACAAATCAGACAAATTAAATCTTGCGTTCGAAATAATAATTTTTTGAGCTGGAAAAGGGAAAGGAAAAGTTCTGACGCACCCTATCCCTTTCCCAGCTTTATGATTTCTTCACAAAAATTGTCATAATATTACTCTATTTGAAAATTTATGATCAAAAAGTCTTTTCTATTCATGCATCAACTTTAAATTATGTCGATGAAAAAAGTTTTTCTGTTTGAAACTGATGATTCAGATATTATAAATGAGCAGAACTTCCCTAATCTTCAATAAAGTGTATTACTATTATTATAGATCAATCGATTTGCCTCGAATCAAGAGATTTGTTCCGTTCTTGCATCAATTTTGAATTATGTTACTGAAAAAAGTTTTACTATGAAAAACCGTGTTTTCAAATATTATGCAATTTCACAATTTCCATACACTTCAATTAAATGTATTAATATTATAGGTCAATCGATTCGTCTCGAATCAACACATCTTTTCTGTTCTTGCATCAACTTTGAATTATGTTAATGAAAAAAGTTTTACTATAAAAAAAACGATTTTCAAAATATATAAATAACCATAACTTCCCTACTTTTGGATAAAATGTGTTATTCTTATAGGTCAATCGATTCGTTTCGAACCAAGGAATCTTTTATATTGTTGCATCAACTCTGAATTATGCTAATGAAAAAAGTTTTACTATAAAAAACCGATTTTCAAAATATATAAATTACCATAACTTCCCTACAATTTGATAAAATGAATTGATATTATTGGTCAATCGATTCGTTTCGAACCAAGGAATCTTTTATATTCTTGCATCAACTCTGAATTGTGCTAGTAAAAAAAGTTTTACTATAAAAAACCGATTTTTAAAATATATAAATTACCATAACTTCCCTACTCTTCAATAAACTGTATTGATGTTATAGGTCAATCGATTCGTCTCAAACCAAGGAATCTTTTACATTCTTGCATCAACTTTGAATTATGCTAATGAAAAAAGTTTTACTATAAAAAACCGTATTTTATAATATTATGCATTACCATAGCTTCCTTACTCTTCAATAACATTTACTAATATTATAGGTCGATCGATTCGACTCGAATCAACACACCTTTTCTGTTTTGGCATCAACTTTAAATTATGTTAATGAAAAAAGTTTTACTATAAAAAACCGATTTTCAAAATATATAAATTACCAGAACTTCCCTACTTTTGGATAAAATGCGTTATTCTTATAGGTCAATCGATTCGTTTCGAACCAAGGAATCTTTTATATTGTTGCATCAACTCTGAATTATGCTGATAAAAAAAGTTTTACTATAAAAAACCGATTTTCAAAATATATAAATTACCATAACTTCCCTACAATTTGATAAAATGAATTGATATTATTGGTCAATCGACTCGTTTCGAACCAAGGAATCTTTAATATTCTTGCATCAACTCTGAATTGTGCTAGTGAAAAAAGTTTTACTATAAAAAACCGATTTTTAAAATATATAAATTACCATAACCTCCCTACTCTTCAATAAACTGTATTGATGTTATAGGTCAATCGATTCGTCCCAAACCAAGGAATCTTTTACATTCTTGCATCAACTTTGAATTATGCTAATGAAAAAAGTTTTACTATAAAAATCCGTATTTTATAATATTATGCAATACCATAGCTTCCTTACTCTTCAATAACATTTATTAATATTATAGGTCGATCGATTCGACTCGAATCAACACACCTTTTCTGTTTTTGCATCAACTTTAAATTATGTTAATGAAAAAAGTTTTACTATAAAAAACCGATTTTCAAAATATATAAATTACCAGAACTTCCCTACTCTTTGATAAAATGCATTATTATTGTAGGTCAATCGATTCGTTTCGAACCAAGGAATCTTTCATATTCTTGCATCAACTTTGAATTATGCGAATGAAAAAAGTTTTACTATAAAAAACCGATTTTTAAAATATTATTATTGAGTGCTAGAAAAAAATGCAATAAATATTTTTAGAAATCCTTCGGCCAGTTTCAAGATATTAGTGAGGAAAATAAGCTCTCCAAATTTCATAAATTTATCTGCAACCGTTTTCTAGTTATCGTGTTCACAAAAAAGCGTGACATCCACACACACACACACACACACACACACACACACACACACACACACACCCGGACAATTGCTTAGAACATTGTATTAGACATTTTTAAATTAGGGAGGGTTTAATTAAATGAATTTAAAATTTTTGAAAAATGTCACCATTACAAAGCTTCCTCTATGAGGAAGCAAAATTGCTTAAACTCTGCATTTTTATTATATTATTTGTTTATAAAAATGAGAAATATAGTTACATTTACAAGCAATTTTTTTCTTGCAACTTGTAATTTTTTTCTTGATTTCTTGTAACTTATGACTTGTATCAAAAGAACATCTTGCTATATAGCGTGTCTGTGGAAAAAGATTTTTCTCTTGATCACTCCAGTAGCTTAGTGGTAAGAGCACCCGACCGTCAATCGTAAGATCTGTTGTACGATTCCCCGAAAGTGAAGACCTTTTTTCACGGAAAATTTAATATCAACTTCAAAATTCATACTTCCACTTATTTTTATAATGCTTGTACATGACTTCCAATTGGATTAGAGACAAAATGCACTTTATAATTACTCAAAATCACTACAAAACCTCAGACTGCTGTTTATAAAAATACTATTAACAATACAAATATTTAATTTATTGTAAACTCTCAATTAGTATTTTGTGAATATGCAATATCGATTAAACATTAACGTCACTCAAACTAAACTGATATAAAACGGGATATTATTTTGAACATTATTTCATTCAATGTCTACACTGTACACCGGGTGACGTGACATACGCCGCCATAAAACTCAATAAGAATTTCAGAAATCTTCTGAAAATGTATACACAACAGGTAAAAATATTCTAAAACATTGAAAAAATTAATATTTTAACGATTTATTGGATTGGGAATCTGTATTATCATCGGAGATGGTAACGATCGATCAGAAGAGAAATCTTTTTACACACACTGTGAAAATGGAAATCTACAATATCGATCAAAGTTATATCCTCTAAAACAGAAAATCTTTAACGTCATCTTAGACTAGACGGAGCTATTATATTAAAAAAAATTTTAATTAAATTTTTTCAGCAAAAAGATCTTGTCCTTTCACTCCGATTTTTTCTGAATAAGTTTAATTTTAAAGATTTATTGGGTTCTATCTTGAGCATTTAACAATATCCTCTCATTGTATAGAAGGATACATTTATGGAGGATGACCTGACATTTTATAAAAAGTATTATGCAAAAATAATGACCATTATTATTATTAATTGGCATCAACGTTGATACATCGATTTTGAACCATACAAGAATCTGTGCACGTATGAAATTAACAATTTTAAAGAATGTATTGAGTAGTTTGATTCATTATTTTTCAGTTTTCGCTTAAAGTAGGAACTTTGGATGTGGAGACGAAAAAACTTGTGCGACTAAGTTTGAAATGATTTTTGAAATCCTTAACTAAAAAATATGGAACCCCCTTCTTGAATATTATAGTTTTCAACTTTATATGAGTTATATTATGTATTACACTCAAAATTAAAAAAAATGCTGTTCATATAACTGAGCAATTTTTTATTTTGAATTTGTAGTTTGGGACAGGTGGATGACCAGGCATTTTGGCTACTTTTTTGTTTATATTTTCTAAACGAAGTCTCATAAGATTTAAAAAAGTGCCAAATGACTGGGACTTAAAATGGTATATATTTTGAATTGCATGATTTAAAAAATATTGGCATGTGTATGTGTAGAAAGGTTATTTTAATATTATTATTTTCTACTTCCATTTTTATTCAAAAATACCAAAAATGAGGTTCATTAATCTCTCCAACTAACCTGTAACTGTAGACAAATATTCGTATTTCGCAATGAAAAATAAAAAAAAAACATATATCACACTTACCCCTTAGTCTTATTTTTAATAAGCATGTCGTAATTTGTTATTAAAAATATCAAAAATGTAAAATAAAGGAACAATAAATATCACCAGCTGACACGATTACAAATTCGAGTTTTCTAAAAGTACCCAAACTTCCTTAAAAATGATTGATTGAAGCAATAAATATTGAAATTAACCTTTCCCATACTAATAAAATGAGGTGTAATCATTATGTTGTGCTAAAAAAAGATAGTAAGAAATTTGTTTTTCATTGCAATTTTTATTGTTGTCACACTAACCCCGTTATCATACTCATCGTATCTCGTAAACAGAATGCGATATGCCAAAAGGGACAACATTTTCAGATTCACCTTCAGAGTCATTTAGTATACAGGGGGTCCTAGGAGTATTGTCGTTCCTTGTAATGGTGTATAGGAAAAAAAATTCAAACTTAAATGTCCCAAAACATTTTTGGGTCCGGTGCATATTTAGGGTACTATAGAGCATTGAAATTGCATGTAGGTGAACATCTATTTGTAAGTGTTTTCTCCTACGGCGGTAATTTCACCTTGCTTTGAGCATTGGAAAAAAATTCGATTACGAATGTGTTTGTCTGTTTAAATCGGATGGGCTCAAGTTTTATCGAACCGTAAAATAACTTTGCAAAAAATCATTTCTATTATTTAAACATGATCGAGATAAAATATTGGTTCACTGAAATTCGTTGCATGGAAAAAATGAAAATGTAGGCTAGGTTCTCCGAAATTTGGTGAGCGTAGAATAAATAATTTTAGTGAGCCTAGATAATTCGTGCATTATTGCAAATAATCAGTGACCGGCCCGCATTAACTCTCTCTCTCTCTCTCGTTTTTCTTGATTCTGCAGAATTCTGTTGGAAGTCTTTGAATTCCATTGAAATATTTTGAATTCTTCTACAATCTTTAGGATTCACGTTGAATTATTGTGAATTCCCTCAAGTCTTTTGAATTCTGCAGAATTCTCTCGATTTCTTACACTTCACATGTTATCTTTGGAATTCTTTAAAAGATTTTTAATAATTCTCTTGAAATATTTACGATATTACTTGATTTATTTTTAATTTTCTAAGGACTAGCATGCACACATTTTTTTTAATTCTGCAGACTTCTGTATGAATATTCGAATTAACTTGAAAACATTTGAATTTTTAAAAATATTTTTGAATTCTCTTGAAAATTTTAGGATGTAATTTGATTTATTTTTTATTTTATGAATTCCTCTGGAAACATGAAATTCTTTTTAACTATTTCCGAATTCATGGACTATGGTTGACCGTAAATTACTACTAAATTAAGATGCACTCGTTTTTTTATATCTGCAGAATTCTAAGAAATCGAGAGAATTCTGCAGAATTTAAAAGACTTGAGGGAATTCACAATAATTCAACGTGAAATCAGTGGCTTACTGCACAGCGTGGGCGACGAGCCGAGGAAATTCCCGCTTATGTCGAAAAGGACTTATGACCGTACCAGTTAGAATTACGCGCCAGGCATCAACTCCGATAACATGAGTGACATCTTGCGGCTTCCTATCTTAAACGAGCAAGACGTATGTGCTAACATGAGGGGAGTGGCCGGTTCACTATGTAGCGCCGGCAAGCGTTGCAAATAGTCCGCCGGTATTCCTACGCCAAAGGAGAGGGGAGCGACGGTGTACGTCGTCCCACGAGCGTGATGCCCCGACCTTCCGAGCCAAGTCTTGACAGAATCATGATCCAACAGAGGGATTTATTTTTCTATCTCTGCGTTCCATCCTATTTTTCTTTTATTAATTGATTGAGAAAACTTTTATTGAAGAACTTTTGGAAAATCTGGTCTGGCCAACCTCGCCATAGAGCAGCATATTTTCCAGAAAACAGTTGTTTCTGTTCTATTAAGGCTCATGTAATGGGTATTCCAACCTACAAAACTCACCTCAAAAAATTGGTTTCGAATGCTGGCGCACCGAAAGGATGTCAGGGGGCAATTTTTTTCCCCACGGGAAGCACATATCCATATTTGAGGGGGAAAGTCCCTCCGGAACGTCAACACTCGCGATAAATATTAAAAAATAAAAACGTTTTTCAAAGTTCGAAAAAAAGTAAACAGAAACAGTACAATCAGCGCCGCGTGGTGACCCGATCGATCACTAAATCGATTTAAAAGGACTTCTGGCGCCATATTCAAAATAGAAAAAGCATTGAAACATATGTAGGAGTAATAATTCTTAATAAGTTATAATATATTATTTGAAAAACATAACGGATAAATATTATCTTACAAAAATATAAGAGAAAAAGAAGGAAAAATATATTCAACGCAAAATACTGACTGATAAAAGAGATAAATAAAACTTGCAACATTTGCTTGTAATTCTGAGTTGATCTAATAACATTCCCTTCACACCACCCACATAGAAGAAATAATCTACATATAGCTAAAAAAGATTTGGTAAAGATTTTCCAAATTTGTAATTAGCAAAAATAAGCATTTTCCACAAAAAGCAATGTTATTGTGTTTATGATTTTTTCAGAGGAACCTTAGGCTATATAATGTACAACCAACACCCCATAAAACCCACCCACACAATAGAACTCAACTGTAAAAAGCTGGAAAGACCCGGTGAATATTTTCCGATCTTAGTCCATGGGAATATAATCATTTCTCTAAAAAATCAAAGGTATAGCGACTTTGATTTTTATAAAAGGCCCTCCGGTTCTGGATTATTATTATAACATCCCCAAAAGTACATCCACCCACAAGAAATAAATTACATATGGCTGTTAAGATTTGGTAAAGATTTTCCAAACTTGTAATTAGCAAAAAACAGTTATTTCCACAAAATGCAAAGTTATTGTGTTAATGATTTTTTCAGAGAAACCTTAGGCTACATAATGTACCCCTAACACTCCATCAAACCCACCCGCGTATTAGAAATCAGTTCTAGTAAGCTGGGAAGACTTGGTAAATATATTGCTGTATTATTCTTTGACGAAAAAATAACATTTTTAGAAAAAGTCGAAGTCGTTGTCTCTATGATTTTTTGATGTGATCCTCAGTCAATAGATTGTTATCAGAACACCCCATACAAACCCACTCTCGCGTTAGAAATCAATTCTAGAAAGTTTTCGAGACAAGTTTTTTATTATTTATTCCAAAGACATTCTGACACTTATGGCTTCTTTTCAAACCTAAATTCGAGTTGGAATTCACAGGCTCAAGTCGATCAGACTCAATAGTGGCCGCTGGTCATTATGAAAACGATTTCAAATTGGTCTTTTTTCACATTACTAAACAGAGTCGATTTTCAAGACACATTTTTTATCATTTATTCCAAAGGCATTCTGACTCTTATGGCTTCTTTTCGAACCTAAATTCGAGTTGGAATTCACAGGCTCAAGTCAATCAGACTCCATTGTGGCCGGTGGTCATTATGAAAACGATTCCAAATTCGTCTTTTTTCACACTACTAAACAGAGTCGATTTTCAAGACACATTTTTTATCATTTATTCCAAAGACATTCTGACTCTTATGGCTTCTTTTCAAACCTAAATTCGAGTTGGAATTCACAGGCTCAAGTCGATCAGACTCAATAGTGGCCGCTGGTCATTATGAAAACGATTCCAAATTCGTCTTTTTTCACACTACTAACATTTTTTATCATTTATTCCAAAGACATTCTGACTCTTATGGCTTCTTTTCAAACCTAAATTCGAGTTGGAATTCACAGGCTCAAGTCAATCAGACTCCATTGTGGCCGGTGGTCATTATGAAAACGATTCCAAATTCGTCTTTTTTCACACTACTAAACAGAGTCGATTTTCAAGACACATTTTTTATCATTTATTCCAAAGAAATTCTGACTCTTATGGCTTCTTTTCAAACCTAAATTCGAGTTGGAATTCACAGGCTCAAGTCGATCAGACTCAATAGTGGCCGCTGGTCATTATGAAAACGATT
>CAKNXH010059162.1:115899-128600 GCA_932178445.1 Andricus quercusramuli
AGTCGATTTTCAAGACACATTTTTCATCATTTATTCCAAAGACATTCTGACTCTTATGGCTTCTTTTCAAACCTGAATTCGAGTTGGAATTCACAGGCTTAAGTCGACCAGACTCAATAGTGGCCGCTGGTCATTATCCCTGGATGAAAATATGTACAAAAATACATTTTCATTAATAAATAAATAACAAAAAAAATTTGAGACATTCTTCATTTAATCTCCACCATAACAATTAAGAAAAAAGGACGGATTCAAATTGCGATGGCGATTGCAGTGTCGTAACTTCACTATTATTTATAATTACGTTTAATTAACTTACTTAGTAAGTAATTAGTAATGTGAAAAAAGACCAATTTGAAATCGTTTTCATAATGACCAGCGGCCACTATTGAGTCTGATCGACTTGAGCCTGTGAATTCCAACTCGAATTTGGGGCTCTGTTTAGTAGTGTGAAAAAAGATGAATTTGGAATCGTTTTCATAATGACCAGCGGCCACAATGGAGTCTGATTAACTTGAGCCTGTGAATTCCAACTCGAATTCAGGCTTCAAAAGAAGCCATAAGTGTCAGAATGTCTTCGGAATAAATAATAAAAAACTTGTCTCGAAAACTTTCTAGAATTGATTTCTAATGCGAGAGTGGGTTTGTATGGGGTGTTCTGATAACAATCTATTGACTGAGGATCACATCAAAAAATCATAGAAACAACGACTTCGACTTTTTCTAAAAATGTTATTTTTTCGTCAAAGAATAATACAACAATATATTTACCAAGTCTTCCCAGCTTACTAGAACTGATTTCTAATACGTGGGTGGGTTTGATGGAGTGTTAGGGGTACATTATGTAGCCTAAGGTTTCTCTGAAAAAATCATTAACACAATAACTTTGCATTTTGTGGAAATAACTGTTTTTTGCTAATTACAAGTTTGGAAAATCTTTACCAAATCTTAACAGCCATATGTTATTTATTTCTTGTGGGTGGATGGACTTTTGGGGATGTTATAATAATAATCCAGAACCGGAGGGCCTTTTATAAAAATCAAAGTCGCTATACCTTTGATTTTTTAGAGAAATGATTATATTCCCATGGACTAAGATCGGAAAATATTCACCGGGTCTTTCCAGCTTTTTACAGTTGAGTTCTATAGCGTGGGTGGGTTTTATGGGGTGTTGGTTGTACATTATATAGCCTAAGGTTCCTCTGAAAAAATCATAAACACAATGACATTGCAGTTTGTGGAAAATGCTTAATTTTGCTAATTACAAATTTGGAAAATCTTTACCAAATCTTTTTTAGCTATATGTAGATTATTTCTTCTGTGTGGGTGGTGTGAAGGGAATGTTATGAGATCAACTCAGAATTAGAAGAAAATGTCACAAGTTCTATTTATCTATTTTATCAGTCAGTATTTTGCGTTGAATATATTTTTCCTTCTTTTTCTCTTATATTTTTGTAAGATAATATTTATCCGTTATGTTTTTCAAATAATATATTATAACTTATTAAGAATTATTACTCCTACATATGTTTCAATGCTTTTTCTATTTTGAATATGGCGCCAGAAGTCCTTTTAAATCGATTTAGTGATCGATCGGGTCAGCACGCGGCGCTGATTGTACTGTTTCTGTTTACTTTTTTTTGAACTTTGAAAAACGTTTTTATTTTTTAATTTTTTAATATTTATCGCGAGTGTTGACGTTCCGGAGGGACTTTCCCCCTCAAATATGGATATGTGCTTCCTGTGGGGAAAAAAATTTCC
The DNA here is from genome assembly GCA_932178445.1 of Andricus quercusramuli. Lineage (NCBI taxonomy): Eukaryota > Metazoa > Arthropoda > Insecta > Hymenoptera > Cynipidae > Andricus > Andricus quercusramuli. The sequence continues at coordinate 117,661 of CAKNXH010059162.1, forward strand.
CCCTGACATCCTTTCGGTGCGCCAGCATTCGAAACCAATTTTTTGAGGTGAGTTTTGTAGGTTGGAATACCCACTACATGAGCCTTAAGTTGTTAATTCGTCGATTAGGAAACACTCTTATGGAGTTCCTGTTTAGGAGCGCTCCTTTAATCGCTCTTCCCGTAAACTGAAGCTGCAGCATTCTAGGTCCCATTTCTTCGCTGACGGTCACATGTTTATAATTTTCTTTTATACATTCATTACTTAAAAGTATACATAAATTTCCAATTTTTGCTGGGTCATACTCGGGAGAATTATTGTTAGATTAAAAAATCCTTTTTGGTGGTTTTTGCTAAAAGGTAATAAATATCAACTTTTGCCCCCCCCCCCCCTCTAGCAACTGTATCACAAAATTTTAGTTTTTCGTTCCACTCTTTAGTTTAATGTCCAATATTAACAAGTTCGACTTTATAAGCAACTAATTAGAAAATATACGAGGGTTGTCTTTTATATTTCGGGAATGGGCGATCCTGCTGCTGCCATATGAAAACCGATGTCTCTATCGTTAAGTTTGACATATGACTACGGCCCCGATTAAATTCGAAGAACCACCGATACACAGTTGTTTTTTATGGTGCTTCGTCGCCAAAAGTCGAATAAAGTTCATCGATGCACTGTTGTTGAGATAATCCACGTCGAAAGTTGTAAGAAATGATCGCACGGAAATGTTCACGAGTCAATTACATTTTTTTCTCGAGATGAATTTTTCAAGTCACTGTACACGACACAAATCGCGCCCGCGCGTCAAAACATTCTGAGTAAAAAATTAATAAAAAATGTCAAACTTAACGATAGAGACATCGGTTTTCATATGGCAGCAGCAGGATCGCCCATTCCCAAAATATAAAAGACAACCCTCGTAAATGATTCAAATCTGGTCTTGGCATGCGATAATTTGAGCGATTCAGTTTCGCATGTGTCCAAAACAATAAACCTATTTCATTTGCATAATTAAAAAAATTATGAGTCAGGTAACACAGAAATGTACTTTTAGTAATTATTCAAGCCAAAATCCGTCTACTTATTTCAGCTTTCATGTTTGTTACCGTTTCGCAGAGTTTCAGCAAAGAAAAATTATTGTGAACACAAACATGCGGAAACTGAAGTAATATTTGTGATATTATGTTACAATGTTTAAATTTCCACTCATCAAAATGATAAATTCGTTTAAACATATGCCTTTAACTAAAACAATTTTCAAATACAAATTACTAGCGCATATTCATAAAATATTAAAGAAGTACTTACGCCAATTTGATATAAAAAATATATTAATTAGAAAATGAATCATTGGATATTCTTGCACACGAGTTTGCTACAATAATAACAAATAAAAACTTGCCTTATAATAAAAGCATGTATATCCTCTCTTAATTTTGCCTCTACAACACTTTTAACCTCCAAATCTTCTGAGTCATTTAATTCGCATTTGGTTACATCACTTACACCAAAAAATGTAATTTCTTCTTGCAACTGTTTTAAATTAATTGGTGAGCATTTACATTTATTAGCTGCATTAATTACAAGCATTCTTCGCAAATTTCTGAAAGTGTCATTCGATAATATTCCTCGTCTATTTTCAGTTAGTTGTTCGATACTATTGTAAATCAACTTCAACATCGTTGTCTTGTGACTCTGATTGTCCCACAATGCAGAGTTTTTCAATGTATACACATTTCCAATTTCTACACTCCTATTCATGTTCTGAGTATTATTTTGTTGATCATTCGAATTGCCTGTCATATGTGCTCGACTAATCTGATTTTTTTGATTAAAAAGTTATTATGAATCTAGTGCATCTGCAAAATAAAAATCACCATTAAATATATGATAAAAAGGTGGTTTCAAAAACCACCGAAGGATTTCATAGGTACCAAGTAACATTTTGCGTAATGACACCTGCTTCTGGCGAAACCGCGCCAACACTGCCGCCATAACAACATCAGGCGACCGTGATATAGGTGCTTATAGCTCGATGGACTCATATGCGATGAGGACACAGGCCTAAGTCGACGTGGGCACGCATTCGCCCGAATCTGCGAATTTCATTTTAGAAAAACATGCAAAATTGAGAAAGCTTCACGTACTTTTGTTTGGACCACTGACTAATAGTAAGGAGAACGAACGTTAGTGCATTTGCGGCCGCGAAGTGTGGCAACTTTCTGAGAATACTGGGGGGGGGGGGGGGGCTGTTAAAGACTATAGCGGATGCTAGAGAGCGAGACGCTCACTCTCCAGCAATAACAAAACGGCAGACGAATTTCACAACAAAATTCTTACTTGCCAATATTATTTGCAATTTTGTGTTAAATTTAATCATTTAGAAGAAATACATCCTGTGAGTTTTATGCGGGCCGAACCATTTTTGAGGCCAGGAGATTTTTTTTCTCCTGAAAACCGAATTTTTGTATTATCCTCGGAAACAAGAAAAGACGAAAAAATATTAACATACAAGTTTGTACATCTATAAATGTGCTGCAAAAAATACCTCTTGCTCTTTTGTACAATCTTGCAGGCAGCAAGAATCGAGCTCACGTCTCCCGATTACAAATCCGCAGATTTAACGCCTGATCCGACCAGCAGTCGAAAGACTCTCCTATCTCAGTCGGGAAGGGTACAACTGTGCACGAGCCTATCTGTGCACGTCGGTGGCCACTGGGACAACTGTGCACGTTATTGGCCACAGGCACAACTGTACACAGGCCATCTGTGCACGTCTACTTTTCTACGTGCACAGTTAGGAGTCTCCCATCTCTGCACGTGAACTGTTCCAGGGGTACCATCTGTGCACGTCTAAAGTTCGACGTGCACAGTTGGGAGGCTCCCATCTGTGCACGTTAACCGTTTCTCGGGTACCATCTCTGCACTTCGACATTTCGACGTGCACTGTTGGGAGTGTCCCAACTGTGCACGTCTCAAATAATTCGATTCGATTTGAAAGTTGCAGGTCCACGTGCACAGATGGGAGACTCCTAACTATGCACGTCGAAATTTGCCAGGGGTACTACTGTGCACGGAGCAACTGTGCACTTGCCAACTTTGCACGTCAAGGGCCGGTGGTATAACTGTGCACGCTGTGGGCCTCTGTCACAACTGTACACGTGTACAGATGGGATACTCCCAACTGTGCACTTCGAAATTTAGACGTGCACAGATGGGAGACTCCCAACTGTGCACGTGCACAGATAGGAGACTCCCAACTGTGCACTTCTCCATTGATACGTTCGAGTTGTCAACACACAAGTCCACGTGCACAGATGGGAGACTCCCAAATGTGCACGTTTAAATTAATACTATGCGATTTTCAACTGACAAGTCCACATGCATGGATGGGATACTCCCAGCTGTACACGTGCACACTTGGGAGACTACCAAATGTGCACGCATCAATTAGTAGGATTAGACATTTTTGTAAGTTCTACGTACCCAGATGGTACCCTCCGAACTGTGCACGTATCAATTAATAAGATAACATGCTTAACTTACAAGTCCGCGTGCACATATCAAGAGTCCGCGGTCTAAACCTGTTAACTGACATTTTATAAATTTTATAAGTTTTATACACCGACGAAAAACGTTTCATTTTGAAAATTGTGAAGATTTATTCAAACCTCCAAGTTTATTTTGTTGAAGACCGCAATACCAATGATATACATAAGATTTATAACAATTCTAATGAAATTAAACTTTTTACAGTGGTTTGAATCTGTACGTATGTTATCTGCAAGAGGGTCCGCGGCCTTAGCCTGTTATCTGCAGGAGCGCGCTCCAGGTGCGCGAGCGTTTTGATTTTTTCCCCTCGTTTTCATTTTTCCTGCGCTCTCGGTATACCTACAGACAAGTGTTATACAGGGTGTCTAAAAAGTCCCGGGACGGTTGGATGTTTCCTCAGGTAAAATATTTTTCAAAAAAGTGAAGGTCATTCCTGAAGTAAATTTCAACGAGGAATTCAATGGTGACCTTCATTTTGACCTTGAAGTTGACCTTCATGGCTTTTTGAAGGTCAATTTTGTTTTTAAACATGGAAACCCCCTTTTTTACATCTGTAATCGATGAAGCAGAAAATTCTACGTTTAGGTACGTACCCAAGTCATAGGTCAATTGTAACGTTCAAGGTCAATTAAAGGTTATTTGAAATGAACAAAATTTTCCAAGAGGTCAGTGCAATTCCTGAAGTAAATTTCAACAGGGAATTCAATGGTGACCTTCATTTTGACCTTGAAGTTGACCTTCATGGCTTTTTGAAGGTCAACTTTGTTTTTTTTTAAATAGAACCCCCCTTTTTTACATCTGCAATCGATAGAGCGGAAAATTCTACGTTCAGATACGTACTCAAGTCATAGGTCAATTGTAACGTTCAAGGTCAATTAGAGGTTATTTGAAATGAACAAAGATTTCCAAGAGGTCAGTGCAATTCCTGAAGTATTTTTCAACGGGGAATTCAATGGTGACCTTCATTTTGACCTTGAAGTTAACCTTCATGGCTTTTTGAAGGTCAAATTTGTTTTTGTTTTTTTAATGGAAACGCGCACAGTTGGGAGTCTCCCACATGTGCACGCGGACTTGTAAGTTAAGCATCTTATCTTATTAATTAACACGTTCACAGTTTCGAGGATACCATCTGTACACGTGGACTTGTAAGTTCAAAATCTGATCGTATTAATAAAAACGTGCACAGTATTGAGGGTACCCTGTATGCACGTAGACTTTTAAATGAAAAGTCTGATCCTATTAATTATACGCACACAATTATGAGTCTCGTATATGTGCACGCGGACTTGTAAGTTGAACATCCTATCTTAATAATTGAGACGAGCACACTTGCTCCGTGCACAGTTGTACCCCTCGCGAATTAAGACGTGCACAGTTGGGAGTATCCCATGTGTGCACGTGTACAGTTGGGAATATCCCATCTGTGCACGTGGACTTGCAATTTAAAAATCTGGTCATATTATTTGAGACGTGCACAGTTGGGAGGGTACCATCTGGGCACGCCGATTTTTGGACGTGCACAGATGGTACCCTAGCGACGGTTCACGTCCACAGATGGGAGACTCCCAACCGTGCACGTCAAAATTTATTCCTGTACAGATGGTACCTAGCAACAGTTCACGTGCACAGATGAGAGGCTCCCAACTGTGTACGTCAAAATTTAGACTTGCACTGATGGCCTGTGCACAGTTGTGCCTGTGGCGAACAACGAGCACAGTTGTACCAGTGGCCACCGACGTGCACAGTAGCTCCGTGCACTGTTGTACCCTTTCCACTAAAGGAAACCTTAGATCTGATAATTCCCAGGTTAATAGATTAAGGTGAGACACCATTGAGGATAACGTTAAGCACTGCCTAAGAAGTACAAAGAGGAAGGCCTTTAGAGAATTTATTAATTATGATTAAATTGTAATGCATTCCAACATGGAACTGCTTAGCCAATTATGCACCCTTTTCGTAGTAACTCTGATATTCTCTTGTAACTGCGATTCTGATAGAACGCTACCAGAAGGACGTTTAAGTTTCTTGAGCGCGCACGGTAGAAGTTGACAACGATATTAACCAAGTCAAGTGACATCCAGCAGAATTCTTTTTTGCCAAAAAGTGAAATAATTTTGCAGGGATGTAATATATTGAAATGATTTTAAAAATATCCATCACTATTTCAGTTCAAAAACCGATAATGGAGATTATAAGGCACGTTAAATATCTATTTTCAGCACTGTAAAATGAATTTATGCTACTGGATTCTTATTTCGTTAAAGCTGTTGGAACGGTGTCCTAAAATATACGAAATCTGTGAAGTACTCAAACTTTAGCACCAAGATTTGATAAATCGGAATTAAGGCTTTAAAAACGAATTTTGAAAATATTCCATACCTTGGAAGGGGTTTCGCGGTAGCGAGAGCATTGGTTAAGTCGCTGGTTTTTCGAAAGTGAGAGTGAAAAAGTTCAGCAATGACGTGAATTGTGAAGAAAGCCGACTGACAGCTGATGGCGCTGATAGCTTGACCGTAATGGATCGTACTACGAAAATGCACTGTCTGTAAAAGTCGCATCTGCATGCTGCTGCCACCACCTATCTTGGCGGCAATTTTAATTTGTATAAAAAATACAATTTGTGTTTTTCTTATTTTTTGTTTATTGACAAGTCCGAATGATTGGCGAACGCAACATTACCACTGCAATTTAAATAAATAATTAATGTCTTCTTAGAATAATGAAGGAGGTCTTGGAAGAAGAAAAGTGTATAAATGATAAAAGGATGCCGCTGTGAACTCGCTGATAAAAATCGATAATAATTTTGTAATTATCCTTAAAGCTATTTATTGATTTGTTTATAAATCTTGTCTTGACATAAATTATAATCATTTTAAAACTCATTTAAAATTATAGACTAGTTGTTGTACATATTTGTTGTGTTGTAACGTTCAAGAAAAATATGGAAATGGCGCATTACGTAGAATCGTATAAGTAAGGTAAGTATTGTACACCCTATTCTCGCTTTATAGAACAATAATATTACTCGCATTCCCAGAATCTCAAACGCCCTCAGAAAGGCACACTCAGACACATCACCCACTCATAAACCTTAGAAAGGTTTGCTATTACTGGGCAGAAAATTATTATTTGTGACATCCACGAGAAAAGAGACCTTAGGGTTGAAAAATCGATTTTCAGGTTTTTGATGCTATTGATAGTTTTTAAATCGCTCTTTCATATTAAAAAAGGATTAAATTTTCATCTGCAAAATCAGAATTGTTATTAAGCTTCAAAGTGAGGCGTAAAATCGTCTATTTCGACGGGTGCGGACGGCCTGAGAAATCCACTCCCACCACTTTCTACACATCTTTCCATTCTGTGTGCGTGTGACTCGAGAGCTCGCCCCACTCGCTGAACGCGGAGCGAGAAGATGTAGTCATAAGTGGAGGGGATATATTCCAGAGATTTTCCCCACTCTCTGATTGTCTGACTTCCATAGTTTCTTTAATCGCTTTTACTGAAAAATTCGCCAGATAACCCTAAGGTCGTCCCTTTTCTCGTGGCACGTCACATTTAAATATCTTGAAGGAGCAATGAGAATTTCTCATTGAAAATATCTAAATCTGCAAACCATTGGAGACATTCTGAAATCATCGACCCTTATTCGCAAAGATTTATTATTCTTAGATATCACGACAGTGCACTCAGATTCAGTGTAAAAATTAATTAAAATTGAAATCATTATATGCAGCAGACTTCGAACTTACAAGGAAGGGTATCAAAGTGTCAGTCACCGATTTTAATAAAACTTCGCTATATTGTAGAAGAGAAAAAAATACAAAAAAAAAAACTTTATTTAATTTTCGCCTGAGAAACATTTTAAAGGGGTGAAAAGCACCCCAAAAGTTCACCACCGAAAACTGTTTTTTCTCGATATCAGTTTCTATGCAAAAAAAATTTTTAAACCCATTGGAGATTGTTTATTATCGAACGCCGATATTATGTACAGCATTTGATGTCCCAGGGGTTGCATCCTTTATTTTTTGTAAGGGTAAACATTATTTTTTTCCAAATTCTTGCTCTGTAAAAATTGCAAAAACAATTTAATATTTAGAAAAATAGTTTGATTCTAAAGAAAATCTAATTCTAAAGTTGACGTATTTCAGGGGTTTTCACAAAAGTAGATTTCAGGAGGGTAAACTACGCCTTTTCAGTACTTTTCACTTTTCTTTGAAAAATTATTTATACATAAAACTAAAGTAAGTGTATTTGCATGTGTTAACAATAAAGAGTGCGTATATTTTAATACAAGCACAAATATAGTGGTTATCGCATTTTAGGTGTTAAACTACCCCTACTGGGTGTACCCATGTATAGAAACAGACATAGTCTACAGATTTTTTCATAGTTTTATGATGATTTATATATTTCCGGTGATGAAATAATTTTTTTCAAGTAAATATACACAAGTTGATGGAATCAAAATCACCCCGAAGTGCACCCCCAAAACAAGTTTCCCTGGAGTTTGGAATGTTGCATTTATTATCGTCGTTCGACAAAAAAAAACCACTTTTCTGTTCTACAGATGCGACATATATATTCCCATGTATTCTGACCCGCTGAGCACGAATCCGTGGTCCGTTTGACCCCAGCACATCTGGGTCAAGGGCAGTTGAAGGTCAAACGGACAGAAAAGTCATTTGGATGAAGATAACTACCATAATTTATGTTTTTTGGGTCGCTGAATCCGAATCCGGGGTCCATTTGGACTCAGCGAGTCAAGGTCAAGGTCATTTTAAGGTCAATTATGTTCACTCCACTAAAAACAAATTTCTGACTGCAAATTCTGAAAGAACGGAAGATTTTACGTCCAGATATGTATGTTATTATTTTTTTGTGACGACCTGTTAAGGTCATTTTGTTTAAATATATAGATGATTCATATGGGTAAATGGTAAATGGGCTACATGGGACTAGACTACCATACTAATATATTGTGGGGGTCGCTAAGTCTGAATCCGAGGCCCGCTTGACCCCACGGTGCCAAGGTGAAGGTCATATCAAGGTCATATCAAAGTTAGATCGAAAGAAAAATGTGTTACCGATCCAAAATTTGACTTCTACATGTGGGTAAACTTTCCCTGGCGTCTCGATATTTTTCTGATTTTACCCACGCTTGTAAGGAACTTTTGACAGCTCTAACGATTCGGCAAGTGAGCTTTTATGAAGCCGCCCTTATCCGATTTGCCTGTTACACCAACGATCAGCTAACTTCACTTGAGCGAGCAAAGCTAGTGGCTTTAAATTTTAAAGACGGTGGTGACAACTTTTATGAGAACAAAAGACAGTTTCTGTACGAAGTTACCTGCAACACCATTTACCCGAAGTTTTTTCTGTGCTCCACGTGGTGACGGCGGAAAACGGATTTTTTTCTTGCTTTTCATTTTTCGGCTAAGCCCTGTGGTGAAGGCATTGTGCCGTCATGGCTGGCACGAGAGAAAGTACGATGCAGGGTATTGGACGCCCAGTATCGGCGATTGGTCAGGGTGAGGAAACGGGCCCGCAATCATCGTCATCCAGCTACCGCCACCATTTATTGGTTGGCGATTCAACTGATAAAGAATATAAAGCTACAACAAGTAATCATGTTTTTACCAGCCATGACTGCAACAGCGATAAAAATGTTTTTTTGCTACGTTTGTGGAAAGTATGAAGTCATCACTTGCCGTAGGTCAATGAATGAGCAATGTAGAGACATATATCGTCAATGTTATAAAAGAGAAATTTCCCTTCAAAATGAAAAATTTGCTCCAGATAGCATTTGCAGTGCTTGTTACACTATGCTTTTGCGTTGGAATAAAATGAAAAACAATAAAACTTTAAAATACTCCTCACCGGTAATATGGTCAATACCTCAATCAGAAAAAGACTGTTATTTTTGCAACACAAAAGTTAAAGGATTCAACGTTAAAAACAAATCAAGAATATCTTATGCAATAGTGTCTTCTGTCATAACTGCAAAGTCTAATCAAGAGTCTGCTATCGAAAATATGGATACGAGCTCAATGATAAATGAAGCTTCGACAAATAAAGAGACAGATAGAGAGGTTATGTTAGACGGTGAAGAAGAATCTGATGATTGCTCATACGAAGATCATGAAAATAAAGAATATGTGCCAAAATTGCGGAGAAAGCAAAAAAATGAATCTATAAGACTATTCAACCAAGATAGTTTAAACGATTTCATCAGGAGCATGGGTCTTCCTAAAGATGCTTCTGAATATATGGCAGCTGAGTTACAGAGCCGTGGAAGGGTAGAACAGGGGACGAAGTCATCTTTCTACAGGAATCGAGAAAAGAAGTTTCGTCAGTACTTCAATAAAGATGAAGAAGGTATGTTGGTATATTGCAGAGACGTTAACGGTTTGATGAATGAACTAAAAAAGGATGTTTACGTTCCAGAAGAATGGAGATTGTTTATAGACTCGTCAAAACAAAGTCTTAAGGCAGTGCTGCTTAACGATGGAAATGAGTACGCAAGTCTACCAATAGCGCATTCAACAAAATTAACAGAAAGTTACGAAAACGTCCAATATGTATTGGAGAAAATTGAATATGACAAACATAAGTGGCAAGTTTGTGGTGATTTGAAAATTATAACCATTCTCCTTGGTCAACAATCAGGATATACAAAGTATCCCTGCTTTTTGTGTTTGTGGGATAGCAGGGATCGCACGAATCATTACAAGAAGAAGGTTTGGCCAATAAGAGAACAACTTGAACCTGGAAATCATAATGTACTTCAACAACCTTTAATTGATCCATCAAAAGTATTGCTCCCGCCTCTGCACATTAAACTTGGACTTATGAAACAATTCGTCAAAGTTTTGAATAAAGAAGGAACATGTTTTCAGTACTTGACAAATGAATTTCCTCGATTAAGTGATGCTAAATTGAAAGAAGGAGAATTTGATGGACCTCAGATCCGTAAAATGTTTTACGACGAAAATTTCATCAAGACAATGACAGGCTTAGAAAAAGCTGCTTGGCTCAGTTTTCGAGATTTTGCTTAAAACTTCTTAGGAAATTACAGAAGTAATGACTACAAAGCAATCGTAGCAAATATGGTGAGGAACTATCGACGCTTGGGATGTTTGATGAATCTTAAACTTCATTTCATGGACTCTCATATTAGCTATTTCCCTGAGAACTTAGGAGATTACAGTGAAGAGCAAGGGGAGCGTTTCCATCAAGATCTAAAAGACGCTGAACTTCGATGGCAAGGAAAATGGGACGTGAATATGTTGGCTGACTACTGCTGGCTGCTAAAGAGAGATCAAGTACCTGGCGATGAAGATCGTGATAGTTCGAAGAGAACTAGAAATCCACTGCATAGATCCTTTGACAAAAAAAGAGAACGTTATAGG